>CAAKHD010005353.1:21120-38206 GCA_901007705.1 Fistularia tabacaria
TAAATTTATTAAAATAAACATAAAAAAAATTTTAAAAAAATTATTATAAAAATGTGGTATAAAAATTTTATTATTTTTGGGGGGGTTTTTTTTTTGGGGGGGGGTGGGGGGGGGGGGGGGGGGGGGGGGGGGGAGCTTAATTCTAACAAGATTACCAAACAAGATTATCAGTCCGGCAGTTTCTCTGAAAACCCTCCTCAGAAATGCTAACACACGTTGTACAAGTAACCCTGTCATTGGTTCCCTGTTGGAAACCTTGATTGACACAGGAAGTGAAGCGCTGAAGCCATAAAAACCATGAAAATGCTAATGCTACGAGAAATGCTAATTAAGAGTGCTAACGTAACATTCGCTCCCTCCGACGAGCGGCTCAGTTTCAACCGCAGACGTCAGGAGCTAGCTGCCTAACACCTAAACGTTTGCACCGCTGAGACGTTTCCTGTCACCGAAAAATCTGATGGACGCACGACCTTGCGGTCCCGGCCTCTCAGCCAGGGGTCCGCCGGCGCCTGGTAGTCCCTGTTTTAGCAGCCACGGGGGGATTAAACGAAAACGCCTGACTGGCGGCGATTACTTCGGCACGTTTGTTTGGACAGAACGCGCCTAATTTTTTAATTATTTTTTTTATCGCCAGAGGCCAGATAAAAAATTACGTAACCAACTCAATTCTTGCCTTCTAGGATTTTGTCACAAGTTTAGATAAATAAATAAATAAAACTGGGGGGGGGGGGCTGTCGCCTTGAGCTCTATGTTTCCATTTTAATCACAACCCCCTTTCATTTTCAGTGGCTGCCACAGTGGCAGTATCCGCAGCCTCCTCCTTGTCCCGTGATGAGCTATATTTACACTGGCGCGGGAATTTATGGCCTGGACCCAACTCATCCTCACCTTTGTCTTTTTAAAAAAAAAAAAAAAAAAAAAAGAATAAATAAATAAATAAACAAAAGCACAGAGGGACAGCAGATGCCCGAAGCCTGAGTTGTCAGCATATTTTTTTTCCCTGCCCCCCCCCAGGCCGGCGAAACGATAAGTCTCCCACTGGAGATTCCGACAATATAGAAAATAAATAGAAATAAAGATCCCGGACGAGCTTGCTGAATATCAGCCGCCGTCCAGAAGATTAATTAGGTCCCATTAATCCCTGATAGGTAAATATTGAATGTTGACGGACCGCAGTAACGGGAGCGAGGAGGAGTGTCACCGCCATGTTCGCAGCAGAGAGTGAAGAATGACTTCTCCCGACCCTCCTCTTCCTCTCCCGCTGTTTTTTTTTTTCCTTCGTCCCCCCCCAGTTCGTACTTTTGATTAAAATACTGCTTCGGTGACACGCCGATATAGGGCAACAAAATGAATGACTGCGTGACGCCCCAGCGCCAAGCTGCTGCTGGTTTTCACTTTGCTACCCGACCGCAGCGGAGAGTAAATCGGGGACACAAAACGGGAAGTACTGTCCCCAGGTTAAAGGAAGTCACTTGCAAGTGGTTAGCATTATCTAGGGCGCACATAAAGAGGCCCGCAAATACAGAATGCTAGCACTTCGCAAAACCTAACAAGGCTATTAGCGGCACTGGGTGTAGCATGTTCCCGCAATCAGACGCAAACTGTGCGTGACCGAGGCAACAGCGATCAAGATGCTTTTACGAATCTAATTAAGGCGACGATGTTTAAAATGACAGGGCCGGCCGCCAATGGCGTGACTCAGGAATGCAGGGCTTGTGGGACCCGGTCGAGCGGCGAAAAGCGTCAGAATGTACTTGTGTCTGGGAGTATATTGTGTTTTCGAGCGGGCCGAGCAGCAGGCTGGGAGCCTCAGCCCACAAACCACCGCTTGTCCTTACAGTAACATCACCTCTAATTTTCCCAACTGAGCTGAGCAACAACAGGTGTGCCCCACCCAGACGCCAGCATATCAGATAATAATCCCCGTATATAATGTAGAATAAAACATTTGCCAACATTACGCTTGCATGCCATCGCCCGAAGGCCTCTGTTGAAATCAAACTTGCCTTTCGTGATGTCACATGAGTTCTCGCCGCTGCTGCCCTAAACCTCTCTCCTCTGTATCCAGTACAGAATCGGGCAGCTCTACATGATCAGCAAGCACAGCTGCGAGCAGAGCGGCGGCGGGGAAGGGGTGGAGGTGGTCCGCAACCAGCCGGACCATCACCCGCAGCACGGCAAGGGACAAGTGACCGAGAAGAGGATCTACCTCAGCAGGTACACCTCCCACGCCCACACTCCTGACCCCTCTCCAGGGGGTTAAACAGAACTTATGCTAGCAAGAACTAGCAGTCATGGTTTGCCATCGCCGCTGCTTTGCGATTGGTTGAATCCATCAAATGCCAAATGTGAGGTTCGGAACAATCACCGACTGTGTGTCACGTCGTGGTTCAGTTCCCCCACCGTATCCCACAATGCATTGGTGCTAACTCGCCGAGCAGTAGATCCCATCACCGGTCCGTTCTAATGCTGCATTCACACGGTATCAGAATGGTCAGAATACATTTTTCCTACGTGTCCTGGCAGGCGGTGATACTGAAACACACGAATGCGAGAATTCCTGCGCGGTTCGCGAAAACAGTAGCACTTGAACACATCATGGGTAGGTGACTGCACTGACATACAGTGCAAAGCTTTTGGTTAGCTTGTTTTTAAACGTAGCCTTCGAGCTAACAACAGCGGCCCCTATGTGTGTCGTCTGTATATAAACAAGTAGAAGAGGCAGGATACTCACTGCATGTCCATCGAAATGAAGTCTGTGAATTAGCAGGTGTATGTTTCTTTAAGCTACATGCTGGCTGGGATTCAACCATCAGCTGTGCTATTTTCCCACGCCCCCGTTCTGAGTTGTCTCTGTTGCCGCATCCGATTACAGGTCGACTTTCGGCCTCCTTTGGCTGCGGCGCTCGGGCACCGCGGGGCCGACCAGGGCCCGGGCTCTGTCGGCCTCCATCCAAAGTCCAGCAGGCCAGAACATGCCTGCGTGGAGGCGTGATCCTTGTCATTTGTTGAACAATGTCTCGACGCAGCTCTGGTTGCTCAAGGAGAAGAAATCCACGTCACCATGATGGCAGTTATTACAGGAAGTGTGACTTTTTCTTTAAACCACAATGTGGTTCCAAGAGCGTTTTGTCTTGCATGGCCGTTAGCAAGAATCTCAGGAATGTTTCGAACAGGGGTGGCGACCATAATGTCAGAGAGTGCGTGTCACTTCCACGACGGTGACGTGACACTTGTTTTCAAAATGTGTTCTAGAGCTAGAAACAAAAACCAAACCAAACAAAAACCAAAACCAAACAATATTTGGTTTTGTTTCAAGGAAACAAAAAACAGAAAATATATAATGTTTGGTTTTGGTTTGGTTTCGCAGAAATTGCTAACTGCTTCCTTTTGGAAAAGGTTAAATGCTTTTTGGACAGAAAGTCTTATTTTGCCAGTGCGATATTTCTAGATCTGAAAAGGGCATCCGGTGCAAGCCAACGGATTCCTGTGTAAAAAAAAAAATTAAATTCTAATTTCTCCAAAAGGAAGCCTGCAGGTGGATGTGAAGACCCCAGCAGGAGTCCTCGGGACCGGTTTGACTCACACTACCCTTCCAGGGCCTTTCCTGATGTGATCAAATCGACATGTCAACCACCAACCCAAGCTTTAATAGCGCTCCCTCCTGGTTGTGCGTACAGTTTGCCATCATTCTGAAGAAACTGACTTTTTTTCCCCCAGAGACTGACCAAATAGATGAGTGATGAAATTGCACTTGTTGCGAATAAAAGCTAAACGGTCTCCGTTTATGCGCCGCTTTTGACACTGAGCGGTTCGATGCTGGACTTCGCTTTCACACGCAGGGTGCTAACCAGGCCATCAGGAGGAAACTCGGGGTTCGGGAAGCGAACCGCCAGCCTTTCGATTAGAGGGGCGCCTGCACTGATGGCCATTCCATCATTATATGACAATTACCCGCTTGACGTGTGACCGTGTCAGTATTCGAACCAATGAAAACAATGTGTTGATTTGTTTTGGCATTTTCGATAACGAGGGTCTCCTCGGCTCTTCCTTAGACGCCGTCTCCGCTCAATTACACACAACAACTGTCCTATTTAGAAAATAAAAAAGGGACAGTTAACTGGAAATACCCTTCGGTGGCCCGATGATTGGTTTCAGGTCACATGGTGTCACATTGGACTCACCTTTGACCTTTAAGGCTCTGTTAATGTCACAGAAACCGCAACGAGATTAAAAACAGAATGCTTCAATAGATGAACTTGCCAAGAAAAAATTGACTGTTTTACAAATAAAAAGGATAAATGGGATCCGCAGACTTGTGCTGAATTTGTGTTAAAACTAAGGAAATCTGAAGCTGTGTTAGACTGCAGTGCAAATCTCACCTCAACTCATTAACCTCCCGCGACCCCCCCCCCGCTCACATCCTAATTCGCCACCGCCAAACCGCAGCCTAAATCCTGAAACGAACGCTTGAGGACGTAAAGAAATGTCCTCACTGCAGGGGATTTTTCACCATCTATCCGTGGGAGTGGGACATTTTGACTCTAGTCAGTCAAGACATCATAAAGAACGCACGTTTGAACCCTGGAAATGCCCTTTTTTGGGGGGGTCCGTCCCCACAAAATGTCCCCTCTCTCGTCTCTGCCGAGGTTTAAAAACTGACCTTAACCCCAACAGAAATACGTGCACCACACACCGAACGTTTCACCTCAATCTCGGCCTACCAGGTGACTTATAATCCAAAGGCGGCAGATGAAATTCAAACCACCCTGTGAGGGCGGTGTTCCCACGGGTGGATGTCAGCTCACCATCACGGCAGTGACACGCGTGTGTAATCCGACCGTCGCCCTCCTTAATCTCTCGCTCTCGTCCTTCCTCCTCCAGCAAACTGCCGTCCTGGGCCAGATCCTTCGTCCCGCGCTTCTTCTACGTGACGGAGACGGCCTGGAACTTCTACCCCTTCACCATCACAGGTGCTCGGCGGCGTGTACGCTCCACGCTCCACCCGCCTCGCTTGTTTACATTCAACAGCTGTTTTTCACCCCCCTCCCTCCTTCCCTCCTGTACCATCAAATATTCATGAGTGTGCATGAGCGTATGTCCGCTGCGGAAGCGTGTGTTTGTGCATGTGTGCGCCTGCCCGTGCACGTATGAGTAACACTGTTTCTCCCTCTCCATGTCTCTTGTCCCCGGTGCTGCAGAGTATTCAGTGAGTATTCTCGCACATCATTCGCTGCCCGGCAGCACCGCTCGCCTTCCCCAACCACCGTGGATATCTTGTTCGGATTTCTTTTATTTAACACAGGGAAAGTTCTAGAGTGTACATTTCATCCAGACGGGGTTTAAGCATGCTTCAAATTCTCGGAGTGAGCTAGCGCCGAGTACGCAAGAGCTGCCTGAAACAAGGGAGTCGTTGCTGAAATGCTAACATGGCATCCACTTGTGTAGTGCTTTACACTGGATTACATTCACCCATTCACCGATGGTGAGCATGCAAGGCGCTAACCAGACTGTCGGGAGCGACGAAAGGGTTCAGCTCTCATTTACGGTTGCCGTTCTTGTGTAGATGGACGACACAAAAAGGAAGATTTACGTTTTCACCTGGAAACGTTGTAGTGTAAACGTGGCCTCAGTGTCTTTGATATAGAGACAGGGGGTGACGGGTATCAATCCGCCAACCTTCTGATTGGACGGGCAAAAACTCCAAATTTGCCCCCCCAAATTTCGCAAGTAATTCACTGAAGTCAGCAGAAAAATGCAGAATTCAAGCTGATCAAATGCCTTACAATCAGCAAGCAATCAATAATCAGTAATCAACAATATTGCCTCACTCAACCACCCGAGACATGGCCGCCCCTAAAGAACAGTAAACTCTGGACTGTCTTGAAACTAGCCAGCAATTTGCCCCCAAAATTTGCCAGAAATCCAGTGAAATCAGCAGAAAAACACAGGATTCAAGCTGATCAATTGCCTTAAAATCAGCAAGTTATCAATCATTAGCAATCAACAATATTGCCTTGAAAAAAAAAAAATCTGCTGAAAATCACAGGAACTCCCAAGTGAATAAGTCTGGGGTTTAAAGAAAACGAACAATGACACACACACATAAACACACACCATTATGTAATCCATACTGTAAACAGGACTGTGAAGGTTTGTCATGTTTTTGTGTGTGTGTGTGTGTGTGTGTGTGTGTGTGTGTGTGTGTGTGTGTGTTCCTCGCAGGTTTCATTTCTCCCCAGGTTCAGCATCCGAATAGAGACCAGGTTCGAGAACGACAACGGCAGAAATGGCAACGTGAGTGTGACCGGGGGGGAAACGCAGGGCGGGAAAGATGGGGGCGATTGCAGGAAATGAGGGTGGAGGGGGGCATTGTCTGTGCGCCGCCTGTATAAATGTTCATCAAATAGATGCAGCCATTACGGGAGTGATGGGGGGAAAAAAAATAATAAAAAATTCGTCCAGGCAGCTCTATTAACCTGATGTGCGGCAAGATGAGTGCGGCTGCCATGTTGGATTTTTATCCAGCGCCTCAGCTGTGACGGGGGGGAAAATAGCAAAATAACAGGCCGTTCACCTGCCTGTTATGTAACTTTATCGTCGACAAACATAGGGTTGTCCGCGTTGTTATCCGCGGCATCAGCTGAAACGCTCACGGCATCCCGTTCCTCTGTGTCCCCCGTGAAGAGGAGTGAGGTGACGGCGGCATAGCTTTCAGTGCTTTTTGTCGGAGAGGGCGGGGGAGGAAAAAAAAAAAAAAAAAAAAAAAAGGAGAAAAAATGCAAGGCGTTCCAGGAGTCGGAGCGAGACGGCGGGTCGACACGGGCCGGCGACGGGGCCGCAGGAGCATGGCGGCCTCTTATCTCTCCTTTGTTTGTTTTTCCTCCCATCTGCTGGTTCTCAGCTGCGACGTAAACAGCGCCGGCGGGGGCCTCAGAAGACATTCCTCCATTCTGAGGGTGGAACTGTATTTTCCGCCTCGTAACTCTTCTTTACCGCGCCGCCACTTTAAATAACCGTGACCTCCCTGCACCCCAACAGTTCCCAGTGGCCTCAAATTCTGGGGGGATTTACGGCGCGTGACCCCGGCTCTCTGCTCACTTTTGACCTTGTATCCAGGGATCTTTCTGCTGCACGGGAGCCAGGGTTGATCCGACCAATGTGGTACGATTATTATTGTAAATACCAAATGTTACAGGATACCACGTCTCATGTGACGCCTCAAATTCACAATTACTATCAGGAAGTGACATCAATAATAATATGAGCTCGCTGCATTCGCTCGCTACATTAGCTCGCTATATCTCATCAACGTAAAGTTATCACACTAACAGAAATGGCTAGTTGTAAACATTTTGCTGACAAGGCTCAACGACTTCCAGCGTTCAGTCATTCAACTTTAATGCCAGCACCTAAACAAACACAGGGAACTGGTTTTCCTCGAATACTTAGCTGGGCTGAACGTGCACGGCTGCTTCCTCACAGCAGGGACTTTTTGCAGTCCCACATACCATTTTCAGGAAGCGAGCCCTTTCACCGTACATTGGGACAAGGGGGGAACCAGGGCCCTTTCTCGCTGGAACCATTTGAGCTCCTGCTCCAAGGCAGGGTGGTCTTACGGTTCCATAGAAAATCGTGCTCAGTGATTAGTGGAACTCCTAACTCCATTACCAGATACTTCTTGCGGACCACGGAGCGGCACTTTCAAAAACTATCGCGATCACTAGTCAGCTGTTTTCTTGCAACAAAATGGATAGAAGTGGCGGAAATGGACCAAAAAAGAGGTCCAAGGGGGTAGCCGGGGCTCAAAGTGGAACAGGTTTCGGCCGAAATCAGCGTGGAATAAGCCAACTGCAGGGTTCTTCACGTGGCGAAGCAGTGCAGGGAGAAGATAATATCACTTCAACCCATCTGATCCTCTGTGATGTTTATTCCCGCCATGGAGAGCATGATTGTGGTGGCAACTCTCAATATCCTCTGCGTCGTCTTCCTCTTCTTAGTTTTGTTTTTGGGTTAGCGCTTAAGGTACACGTCACAGCGTTCCCTCGCGTGCTCCCTCAGTGCCTGCGGGAATGTAGTCCTAAAAGGTTCCCCTGGAGGAAGGGTACTTTTCTGTCCCAAACCAGCTTGAGATTGACGCCGCCCGATATTTTTCCACTATTTTTCCAACGCTGGCTTTTTTCTGCCCGAACACACTCAACTCTGTGTATGTGTGTGTGGGTGTGCACTTGTGCCTACAATCATTATGTTCCATGACCTCCCCCATCTGTTTTGCTTGTAGGTGTTTGGGGACGAGCCGACCCCAGCGGAGAACGTGAGTTTCCTGGACATCCTGAGTGACCCCATCCCCGAGAAGTACTACAAAGAAGCAGAGGTACCATCTGCGCCCGTGACGGACTGGTTCTTGGTGGGTGGGCCGGGTTGACCAGGAGCACATCGCCGAGGTGTTTGGGGAGGAAAAAGTCGAGCGGCTGGCTTACGACTTAGTTTTTAGTTTAAAAGAAATAATTCCCATGATGCAGCGGTCCCACTACTCATGTCACAGTATTCGGTAGTTCATTCTCGCATTCGCAAACGCAGCAAGTCTGACTCAAAGTGCATTAAATATATATAATATTTTTTTCTGCACAGAAGAAAAACAGGTCTGTGCAGCAAAGAGATCCTTCATATCCTTTTCATTTACTTTGGGTTTTAATCCGAGTTTAACTCTGGAGTTTTAATTAGCGGAATTTTTATAGTAAACTTTGGGTCACGACTTCATGGCCAACTTAAAAAAGTAGGTCCAGAGGCAAGATTAGCTAACAAACAAACAATCAAACAAAAAAACACACACACACACACACACACACACACACACACACACCTGACCAGAAAAGGAAAACACATAAAAGAAGACAACTCACTCCTTTTGGCCATTACAACACTACAAAAAAAACATTTCCTTTTTATATATTTATTTTTTCTTAAATATACATTTTAAAGCCTATATCTTTATTCCCTTCACCTGGCCAAGGTCTCTTACTTTATTACCTGCCAGCTCAAACACAAAGGTCATTTTCACTCGACCGGCGACAATGCTGATAAACACACACACACACACACACACACACACACACACACACACACACACACACACTGCGGGTACATGAAGACAGATGACACTTCTTAACAACTCCTCCCTGTGAATGTGCAAAAACCATAAAGCTAAAATGTCCCGCAGACGGGGCGGCGTCTTCTTCTGCCGAGGCTATGAGGGTTGGGGGTGGGGAGGCAAGACAACCCCCAAAGGCCATCGTACGGCAAAAACAAAGGAAAAACATTCCTAATTTGTTCACACAATATCTTGATGAAAACAAATGAGAAAAATAAATTTTCGCCCGTTAGAAACGTCACGGCTCACAAATTTCCAATGTGTACTTTACGTTGCCATGGTTTTTAGGCCGTACATCCACTTGAGGGCAGTGCAGAGTTCAGACTTCGCGCTCCGAGATCTATTTCAGACGACGGGAAGGGACACAAACAGAATGCAGGCATGCGGACGAAGAGGTCTGCTCCCTGCTCATACCGACGCCATGTTGTCTTCTCTGTTCCTTTTATCTGTCGCACTAGAGCATACCAAGCAACACTGCCCCCCTACGAATTCCGGTGGTACTGCTGCGTTTGGCTATGTGTCCGCAAGGTCCCCGAAAAGGTGTAGAATTAAACAGGAAATGAACGCAGAGGACAGACCGAAGGCTCAGTCCGTATGCAACTTTTCACATAAATTACCCATGATATTGAATCTTTATATAACGCCTATATCAAGTGATGACCAGGCTCACATGACCGAAATTTACCGTCCCTTCTGTTCTCTCCTCTTTGTCCATTAATTTTTGTAAAAAGTAAAAAGAACTCGATCACTGGCCCCAAAAATCAGGAGATCCACCGTTCCGCGCCGGAACTCGACACCTCCGCCGCCACCGTCTGGTTCAGGCCTCGAAACGTCAACGTCTTTGACACAAATAAATCAGTCCACCTTGTCCCAGCCACCTGGCTCTCGGTGTAACCCAAAAGTGAGGAGGGGAGGGTGTTTTCGGACACATCAGCCGACATGTTATTTGTTGTTCCAGTTCGTATCATACATCCTTGGTGCGGATCGGATCAGGTGGAGAATATTCCACGCCACTCAGGAGTACCTAAAGTTGACAATTATCAAAAGTCGACGATGAGTAATTCCCTCAGAACAGAGCCAAACCTTTAACAACATGGTATTAGAAAGTTCTGGGGGCAGCTGAGGGCCCATCCATTCCCTCGACCCCACCCCCCCGAGTGGGAATGTGCTAGACTGGATGCGGCATCAGCCCGGAGGTGGAAATGGTGTGTGGTCCGTTGACGATTCTGTGTCATGTTGGGCGGGTCGGGGGCAGCATCTGAGGTGATAGATGGAGGTGCGGGGACTTCTATTGATGCCTCGGGCGAAGGGGGTGGGGGTGGGGGCGTGAGCAAGCAGTAGGTGTTAGGGCCTTCTTTACTGTCTGTCCGTTATGGATACTGCTGAGTGGCTCCTGTGTCCAACCAATTATGTTGCTGCTGATCTTTACAATTCTGTTAAGAGGCTCGGGGTTAATGGCGCTCATCGCTCAGCGGCGCACCAGCCTCTCCACAGAAGTACAGGGATTTTGGCCCAAAGTGTTCCGACGTGAGCGCGCGGCCATCATCTCTGCGTATGTCTGACTTGTACCGGACGGCGAGGAAGGGAGCGCTAGTTGACCTTCGTCTGAAAGCCTGTTCCATTAGGTGATGTTGTTGCACCTTGTTAAACGCAATTGAGAAACCCATAAAAAAAAGAGAGCAAGGAAGAAAAAAAAAAAAACACCCAGATGTCGTAGGTCGTGCTGCTGTGGAGCCAGCCGTGTGTCTCCACACCTTTATGAAGCTTGTAAGCAAACAAGGGGAGGGTCTGAAAGCCCTTTTGCCTTCAAATCAATAAGATGGTCAGACCAAACTCTTGACTGGCTTAAGCTTTAAAGGTTGGACTCCTTGTATGAACAGCCTACAATCTCTACAACAAGGGTTCCTTGTACACACAGTGCTGGACCAGTGTCCTCTGGTGAAGGTTGGACCTTCGGCCAATCATCAGGCAAAGCAACACCAACAGTTGAACAGCTACCTTTTTAAGTATTTCTTTAAGGCTACATACTGCACGGGCAAAGATCAACCTATGGACCTCCTGGAGGTGATCCTCCAGGAGGTCCAACCGCTTTTGGACAGAAGAGTTCTAACAAAATAATTCCTCGAATTTTGGTTCCAGGAACTCCAGGGGAACATTTTAGCTTTTGGTTCTTACAGGCAGTAAGGGACCACGGGAGGCACCGCTGTGACCAAAGTGTCTGCGATGTGCACCTTTAATGCTACATTCACAAACAGACTGCGCCGAAGAAGAAGGGGGGAAGACAACATGGACAACATGGACAACATGGACAACATGGAGCGTTCTTGTCCTGCATGGCGGGAGTAATAACCATGGACTATCAGATTGGTTGAAGTGTTCTCACCGCGCTGCTTCGAAGTGCGAAGAATCCCACTGTTAGCTAGCTCTGAACTTATTTTGGACAAAATGTTGATGTTTCTCAGCCCCGGAAACCCCTCAGTGGCAAAGCAGGCCAGAAGAGCTTCAGTGCTCCATTTCTTGCTGCTTCTGTCCATTTCGTAGCAATACAACTGCTGACCAGTGACAGCAATAGTTTGGCACACTGCTGTAAGTATCTGGTAATGGATGAGGCCAATCACCAAGCACCTACATCAAAACTCTCTAATGGAACAATAAAGAGACTGCCTTGGAGGAGAAGCTAAGAAGGTTGTAGTGACTGAGCTCCATGGTCCTTGGTTCCTCTGCTGTCCAAATGCACTGAGAAAGGGCCCGGTTCCTGAAAAGGACCTAGGAACTACAAAAAGTCCCTGCGATGAGAAAGGGGCTGGTATCGTGCGGCCTGGAGTCTTTACGTTTTTCCCTAATTTTCTAAATATCAGTGACGAACCACCAGCCCCCCGTGCATGCTCCCGCGCACCACCATGATACGAGCTTGGGAGTTGATTCGCCGGGACAGGCGCTGAGTGGAACACACACGTTTTCATTTCCTCGTTCATTCAGTCCACATTAAAGCGTATTAATTGCTGGCAGTTTCCTGTCAGATCACTGATTGGATATTAATTTGTGACACGGACACAATCTAAAATTAACTTCCATGCACATCAGCCACTCTTTGAACAGCCGACTCCACCGTCGGATTCAAATATCACACGCCAACTGTCGAGCACGGAGAAGCAGATGGACCCCGAGTCACGCGGGGAAGTGGGAATCAAAAGATTTATTTGATATACTAACAGAAACGCAGACAGACTGGCGAAGCGCACTTCCCGGGTTTACTGAGAGGAAACACGGGGAACTCGTCAGAGAAGCGACCAGGGTCGGGAGCGCGGCGAGGAACAATACCAGCCCATTAATCACAGAACAGGACAAGGGTGAGTGGCTTTAGGGCAGGTGGCGCTGATGACAGCCGACAGGTGAAGACAAGGCGGGGAGGAAATGTGCAAAACAAAAAACACAAAAGAGACGGTGTTACACAAGATGGTAAAGGACGCAATAACCACTTAGGATAGGGGAAAAAAAAAAACAAGGTATTAATGAGAAATGAACTTTGGTGTGAACAGACTGTTCCTCTGCAGACAGCGAAGGTTTTCATGTTCACTGCTGATGCTGCTGACTAGCTTACGCTGCAGTTTCGGTGTGGGTGAGGGAGCCAGGGGGTTAAGGTGAAGGGGGAAAAAATGACTTCAGGGACCGTGAACAACTGAAAAGCTGCACCAGTCGTAAATCAAACAGAGGATGATTTTGGGCCTTATGGTATTAAAGCAACATTTTATTATCGGCGGTTTATGAACAGCAACGGGCAGAGAAACCTCTGCAGTGTAAGATCCGTCACTCAGGAGGAGAATTCGCAACAAAGCTCTCGCTCGGCTCTGCAAATCGTGCAACATTAGCCGCTTCCTTTCGGCAGGAACTTTTCGTAGCCCCTTGAACCTTTTCAGGAGCAAGGCTATTTCCTTCTGGATTCGGACAGCGCAGGAACCAGGGGCCATGGACCTTAATTCCGCAAATAGGAACTCATGTGAGCGTGCTGCTTAGTGACTGGAGGAACTAATAAGCCGTGGCCATTATCGGATACTTCTTGCCGAATGCAGGGCGCTGCATTTTAAATCGGAAGATACACGTCACAGATACTTGTGTCACAGCGGACCCTTCCGTGGTCCCTTACTGCCGCTGGGAATGCAAAAACTAAAATGTTCCCTGGGAGGAGGGCGGTTTCTGGAACAAAATTGGAGTTCCTCGAACTTTTCTGTCCGATAGGGGCTACCACGAGTGCCATTGGAGGATCCGGCGAGACGTAACGGGAACATGAAAATGTTCCGCATGGTGGCACCGGGATGGGTGAGGTATCTGCCACCGTTCCGCCAGGTAAACGAGCTTGAGCGGGTTTTGCTGTCGTTGCGGGGAATGGGGGCGGCAAGTTTGCCCTTTGTCCTTTTTGTAACCTTGCATTTGAAAAGTTGGGACTGCCGTCAGCGACATCCCGACAATCCATAATATGCAACAGCGCAGATGAGCGCAACGGGGTTAAGAAGCTCGGTGAGAACATAAAAGATGCTTAACGTGCACTTTCACGCTTTTGTATGCAACACCACGCGCACACTCTAGCACGCTGACACTTGTGAACATGCCTCAGAGGGCGACCTTCCTGCAGACTCAGCAGGCTTCATGCGCACTCAACCCCTCTCCCGTTTCCTCTTTGCAGGACCTGAGCCGTTGGCAGTCGACTAAAACCGGGCGCGGGCCCCTGGGCGAGGGCTGGAGCCAGGGTCACAGCCCCATCATGTGCTCCTACAAGCGGGTGAAGTGCAGCTTCGAAGTCTACGGCTTCCAGACCAAGACCGAGGACTTCATACACAGAGTGAGGCGCCGCTCCAATTCTTCCTTCCTCTTCCCCGAGCCGCCTGGGATGAGGAGAGGACAGGGCGAGATAAGATCCGCAATAAAAGTTATGAGCCTCTATAGGTTTAACACAAAGTGGAAATGTCCAAATCTACAGCTAATTGGATTTAATAACGCTCCCCGTTCCGTCTGTGAATTGATTTTTGCCCGTCGGAGCAGCCGACTTCACCTCGGCCCCGGATAAGGCGATGAATTACGGCCCAGATGTGGCGGCCAGATGTGTCAGTCACCCGACCGGGACGTACAACTCCAGAGATAAAGCGGAGCGGTTAAGGCGATGCAAAACAACGGGGGGAGGGAGGGACCGGAGTGAATGTTGCACGGAGGAAAGAACAGACATAAAATCTGCCCTTTGATATAAACACACCATTTATATGTCTCTGCTCCGGTGTATTAGTGGACGTGCCAAGTCCAACGACCGGGAAGGTTGTTATCCTCTGACGGCGTCTGCCCTCATATAAAACCATGCTAAGTCTGATTTACCAGGGGTTTATTTCCTGTATTGTTTCATGTCAAAAGATCATAGGTGGGCATCTGTTCCTCTGGGGTTACAAAGCAAACCCCTGGCTGATGGCAGGGGGAGAAAAGAAATCCCGTGTGACTCTTTTATCCCCTGCCCGGCAAGGAGAAGACCAAAAGCACAAAGAGCAGAAGCCGGTGCCGTATTAGGCAACAATGTGAAACACACGCCGGACCGGAGCGGCGGGTCGTTATTCCTGACACCAGAAAAGACAAAAACGTGGTGTTTCTCCTGTCTTTTTCAGACCATCCGGGACATTCTGCTGGTTGGGCACAGGCAGGCGGTGGCGTGGATCGACGAATGGCACGGTGAGTCCTGGGGGGGGGACAAGACGAAACTACACCTTTCCTCACATTTGTCCACGACTGTTTCGTCCATATGACTCAGCAGAGTCTAATCCATCCCAGGTCACGTGACCAGGGTGTGGGTGACATCATGACGCGAAATTAGCAGTCAGCTGCTGTCGGGATGCAACCCGGGAGTTGCGGCCATCTCGTGTTAGCATCAGCTAAAGCCGCTAGCCGTTGTCACCGACCCCCACCGGGAAAAAAGAGAAAAAAAACACAGCTCGTCCAATCAGAGCTCCCTCTCCTGGACAGACCAAGCGCTAACACCGTGTCATAATCAAGCTAAGAATAGCCCCTGGCTTACAGCCGGTCTGTAAAAAAGAAAAAAAAAGAAAGAGAAAAATTAATATCAGCAGGCGTATAAGTCAATCTGATAAATCTGCGATGGGCCCGCAACGGTCGATAATATTGTCAAACCAATGTATCAGTCTGGCCCTGAAAAACAGTCCTACGGTTCTAAGTGTGTGTGTGTGTGTTTGTCCCTCGCAGGCCTGAGCCTGGAGCAGGTGAGGGAGTACGAGCGGGCAATGCAAGAGCAGACCAACAGCAAAGTCAAATCCAGCCAGAACAATGCAGGTGAGGCTGGAGCTCCTGACCTGAGCTGCACGGAAATACCACAGGGGACGGGAGGAGGAGGCGGGGGCATGGAAGGCGAGGGTGGAAGGAGGGAGGGAGGGAGGGAAAGAGAGAGAGAGAGAGAACAGCTGGATGTCAGAGCGGTGAAGGTGGAGGGAAGAGAAAACTGTAGATGAAAGGAGATATACAGCAGCGCTTCTCCTCCGGGCTTTTTAATGTCACCGGATGAATCCGGCGGATGTAAGACTGCCAGGAGGAAAGACACACACACACATATTTGTTGTCGCAGACCGACCTTCAATAAATCTAAGCCGGTATTCATTGACCCCCCCCACTCCCCATGCATGATTTGCGGGGGATTTATATTGCCGCCGTGCAAACGGAGGCTCGAAACTGAGGCTGCCGGGTGCCAAAGCCGCATCCTACAAGTGCCCAGATGGTTGGCGTGCATCTGCGAGAGGAGAGGGGCGAGCGATCAGGAGGCATCTCGCATGGCGAGGAGGAGGTAGAGACACGGGGAGGCGGTTGGCGGGGAGGTGGGCGAGGGGGGGGACCTGACCGGGCGCAGAGCGCAGACTCATCAGGTGATGATGCCGCTCTGTCCGTATGATGAACGTTGTAATGCAGCCACCTGCTGAACTCGCCCCGTAAATAACCTGCCATTGCAGCACTCGGCGGCAAATGTCAGCCCTGGTGGGCGCCTGCATGCATATATGTGTGTGTGTGTGTGTGTGTGTGTGTGTGTGTGTGTGTGTGTGCGCGCGCGCATGTGGTCACCATGCCCCCTGCTGGTTAGTCGGGTGAAACCCAGTGGGATGTGAATGATATCAAAGGTAGTATTCCCAATATGGCATGTAGCATCTTGGTGGCTGCTCCCTCCACCACCACCGCCGCCTCCCTCCCGCAGTCATTGCTCAAAGCGCTGCGCCGTCGTGACCTCCTTCAGGTGAACCTCCGCAACTGCGTCTATCTCAGCAGCGTTGGCGCTGTGATAGTTTTCATTTCATTCATCCGTGGTAATAAAAAGTAAATGGGTGTCATTTGCTGTGGAGGGTCTAATAATAATTAAAAAAAAGAAAAAAAAGGCAGGGGGGAGGAACACGTGTGAATAGAATACAAAGCAGGGTTTTAACTGATCGCGATCCCGGTGTACGCCGCTGATCTTAAGTATACTTAAATAAATTGAAAGCCAGTCGCGGTCCTCTGTTTCTCCTCTGCTCTATGCCCGCTTTGCTTCTCCTCTCCTTTTATCTCCCCCCTATCGTTATTTCTCTTTTTTTTCTTCCCTCCCTCCTTCCCCCCCTCCTGGTCACGTGCGTCTCGTCGCCGCTGCCTCCCTCTTCCCTCTCGCTCAGTTCGGTTTTTGATGTGGCCGATTGGCGCAACGCGCGAAACACATTTCATATGTCGCCCCCTCCCCCCAAGAAAATTGTGGACCAAAAAAAAAGGGGAGGAGGAATCAAAAAGAAGAAATCAAACAGTCTCTCTTTCTCTCTCAGACGCACCGGCTGCCTCTCGTCCAAAGATCTCTCGCTCCATTTCGGTGACAGACGAGCGCTCCCTGAAGAAGATGGGAGTGACGAAAACCGCCATGTCTGACCCCCCGTCAGTGCC
>CAAKHD010005358.1:8422-58364 GCA_901007705.1 Fistularia tabacaria
ATATTTTAGGGGGGCCCTAAAAGGGATAATTTTGGGTAAAAACCGAAATTCAAAAAAAAAAAAAAAAAGAAATGAACTCCGAAAATACAAAAAAAAAAAAAAAGAAAAAAAAAAAAAAAAAAAAAAAAAAAAAAAAAAAAAATCATGATTACAGAGCGTAAGATGACATGAAATTTTCAAAACCTATATCTATGCTAACGTCCATTCCAGGTTGAAAATCCAACTCCATTCTGTTATTGTTATGCTGCTCCCACCAGGAAAGGTTGAAGAGTCTCAACTGTTGTTATTCTGTCATCAGAAAGTCCAGAAGAGACTGCCCTGAGTATTTGAGTCTTCATGCCACATGTTCTCATCAACACCAGAGTCTATACACTGTACGGGCTGATTTGTTCTCAAGGTGTTTCATGACTATGATATGGAGCATGTTGACGACTTTGGCTGCTCTAGTATGGACTCTCTGCGAAGGTCATTTGGGATACTGCCTTCTGGACCCCAAATGTTGAGCTCTCCAAAAATTCCCATGTCAATCATCTCCTCCTGCCATGGGATGGATATATTACCCGTTGAAAATTCATCGAAAAAGCTCTTATCTGGATCCTCCAGATTTACTCCCTTCACCGAGGAAAAAGCCCCAACGTCATCCAGACTTTTAGCATACACCACTTTGGGGTCGGGTACAAAAGGAGGAGGAAGGATACCTAGAGAGGTGGAATAATGCAGTTAAAGTCTCACCAAATTCTTTAAGGCATATTTAGGATCAGGAAAAGAATGTCCAGACGAGCGATCATACCTGCGTTCAGTTTCCTCCAGTTGATATCACTGAAAAAAGGATGTGCTCTGAGGTCATCACAGCTTCCATTCTTAAAACCCATCCTCTTGTCAACATCCTTAGCCAGAAGCTCACCACAAAGGGACTTTGCATTCTCACTGAAATTCTCCGTGTAGATGACCTCGCGTGTCAACACGCGCTCCTTCATCTCCTCACGGTCAATCTGAGAAGGGAAAAACATTACATTTTCTTTTAGCGGGTTGTGGTTTGTAAGCGTCTGCATTGCTGCAGGGGCTCACTGAACCTCCGAGTGGTCATTGCCTAAAAAGTGCATGTAGAAAGAAAGAGTTTGCTATTTACTGGACTCAAAGGTAAAACAAAAGAATATTTCATTGTAATGCTTCACGGTGTAATGCGACAACTGCGTCTGTGTGAATTTTCTCCTTGTTTATGAAAGATATATTCATGCATCTTTTCGGAAATAGCCAAATCATGGCCGGAGCATGGAGCAAAAATGTTTGGGGGTTTTTTGTTTTGTTTTTTCAAACCTTATGTTGAGAAAGTGGATTATCTCAAAATTAGCAAGATATGTTACCTTCAGACATGCAAACAATAATGTAGAAATTAGGGGGTGAAAGTGAAAAAAAAAAAAAAAAAGCTTTTTTTTTTTTTTAAATCACACCTCAGTGAAAAAAAAGGTACTAGAAATAAATTACTGATACAAGAAACAAATAAACATACCAGGAAGACTAAAGTCAAAGGTTTTTTTTTTTTTTTTATGAAAATGTTTTTTTTCTAATTACAAAAATATTATAAAAAGATCAGGATACTGTTTTTTATAATTTGCCTAAATTAATTTAGAAGCTATCACCTAACTTAGAATCTAATAATACACAACCTTGAAAATAAGGATATTTTTTTACTCAGGTGAGGAACAAATTGAGCATTTGTACATTTTCTCTGGATGTTTTCATGACCCCTGACCACAACATTCTAAACTAAAAAAAAATATTATTTACCTGGTATGACAAAGTACAACTAACCTTTTCTCCTCTGTTTCTGAAAGGGTTCTTGGCAGCCATGAACTCAAACAAAGTCACCCCCAAGGTGAAATAGTCCACTGATGTGTCATACTTCTCCCCCTTCAACATCTCTGGAGACATGTACCCTGCAAGGATCAAATTCAAACAATGGCCAAAAGAAAATCTGATCAAATGTGAAAACAGGAAAGTACAACTTTACAGATTGCATACAATCAGATAGACAGAGTTCAAACTTACCTGGTGTTCCGGCATAGCCTTTGGTCATAGTTTTGCCTTCTTTTAGCTCCACAGCAAGACCCAGGTCAGATATACGCACATTCCCTGGTTGATTGATAGAAAGAATTCTTCATTGTCTACTTCATAGATAGAGTCAAAGGCATTTTACAGTGACTAACAATTATTACCATCATTATCTAGTAGAACATTTTCTGGTTTCAGATCCCTGTAGATGATCCTCTTCTGATGAAGATGCTCTAACCCCTGGATGATCTGAGCTATGTAAAAACAGGCCCTGGGTTCATCAAACCCAGGGTTGTTCTCATCCACCAGATAGATATGGTACCTTTGAGAGGAGAAGGAGTGTGTTAACAAGGTATATGATCTGTGCTCAGCACAAACCATTAGATCAAATGCCATCAGGCAGTTCTTACAGTTATGAAATAAAAATGCTCAGATACCCGGAATATAAGAAATAAACTACGATCAAGTGTTCTCCGTTGACCTGTGATTGTAATTTGTGCATTTTAACAAGTCACGGGTCACACATCTGCTCTTGCAAACAGCTGTGTGACTGTGATTAAAACACTCAGGAGCTTGCTGTCTCATGTTTACATTCAACTGGATGAGCAACTGCTCTCCCAGATGTGGCAGCACTTAGTGAGTCCTGCCGTGCTGCTTTCCCTCCTTATCCTGCTGCACAAACGTAAGGCACACAGAGTGCATGCAAAATACAGCTGTGACAAGTATTCGTTAATCCCAAAACAATCCATGTGAATCAAAGCAGTAGTATTTTAGGATGGAGTGATTGGATTATGACACAACGATTATCAACATTTTGGGAGAAGGTTTTTAATCAACAATGTAGATTTTGAACCGTCAATTTAATCGGTGAAGAAAGAACCTTTTTATTCATGTAAAAAAGTCATGAGAAAGTGGAACTGTTTCCTCAATAAGCATATCTGTTCCTGTTATTGCTTTGCAATGCAAGAATGTCTCAGAATGGCAATTTACTTGAGATCTCCTCCGTTCATGATGGTCATGACCAGACAAAGCTCTTCTTTTGTCTGGAACGCATACGCCAATGATACAATGAAGCGACTGTGAACCTTCTCAAGAATCCTCTTCTCTACCATCGCCCCCTATTGGAGAAAAATTGAAAAACACATTTTTGAGATGCTTACAGGATTTTTTTGAGGCAACAATAAGTGACATTATAAGGACATTTACTCTAAAAATGTGCGGCACTTGATAAAGCTCACGTCACTTAGGATAAAGCATATTGAAAGAGTGACCTTAGACAAGTCAAGGGCAAGACACAACTGTTCCAAGGAGTTCCATTCAGGGGGGCTTTTCTGTAAAGCTGCCAGTAATCACTCTATCCCTGTCTTAGTGTTTAATACTGCAGGCTAAAGCCAAACAAGACTGAGGCAGGGACAAAGATGATTAGCTCCATCACTTTTCTCTGGTATATTAATCTGGCAAAACACATTTGATAATCATATCACACCGGAAATCATTATTCTCACTGAATCTAATAAAAAGAAACATGTAAATGTGCTACCATATAGGAATGAAAATAGTGTAATGACTAAAAGCAGTGGTAAAGATACAGAGAAATCAATTATCAAGGTGGTAACATATCAAGGGAGGCCATATTATCTCACCTCATAGCCTTTCCTCTTCTTGAGCCTCTTCTTATTCAGTTTCTTACAGGCATATAGTTTGCCAGTTGCTTTCATTTGACAGGCTGAAACTTCCCCAAACCCACCTTTCCCAAGTACACGGAAGTCCAGGAACCAATCTGCATCCATGGGCTGCATCTCCAGCCACTTCCACTGTAGGAACCTCTTCAAGAACATGCTCTCTAGAAAGAAAGTGTAAGGGGCCTCTCTTAAATAGTCCATGGTCATGGCCAAAGCTGCTGCAAACAAATCATCCCCTACAGCCTCCTGGCTTTCCTTCACTTTAGCAATGATGTCCTCAGACAAGAAGGGGCAGAAATGTTTGGCAGAGCTGTCCATATAACGCTGGACAATCTTTGAGGCCTTCTTCGATCTGTCAGAGTCCTCCGCCAGGTCGTAGTCCTCGATGTCTCTCCACAGACGGCAAGCTCCATGATATTCTTGATTTGCATCCAGGAATTCCCTAAATAGGCGCTTGCCAATCGGCTGTTCTATGCAGACGATGTCGAAGGCCAAATCCAGAGTGTCCCTCAGACCCTCGCACACAGTGATGTGGGGCAGTTTGAGACGAGAATGGTACTTCTTATCTCGTGCCGCCGCTGGATTAGAGCCATCGATGCTTCCACGGGCATTGATGTAAGCAGAGTTTGCAACCACAGTGGTCAGGCCTCCAATATCCATGATGAGAATGGATGACTGTTAGGCAGCAGAAATGGTTGACATTGCAAAGAGAAATCAGAGGAAAAAAAAGAGAGAACGCCACAGCAGGAGTGAATCAGGAGATGCAGGAAGTGGGGGTGAGGAAACAGAAGATGATAGGTCAGGGTGTTGAGAGGGGGAGCAGCAGAGAGAAAAGTTGACTAGAGACTGAACAATATCGCCTTCAGGACTGTAACACCCTCATTCACACGGGGCAAACACACACTCTTACACACACCTGAGTCAACACCTTTTGGTAATCCATTAACACCCTGCTGCCCCAGACAAAGTGTGCAAGCACCTACTGGAACAGGACAGCCAGCAGGGGCCACTTTCACAACCAGATTTTAGACAGGTCTTAAACGTTAAGCCAGTCTTCATTTTGGATCTCAGATGAGTCCTATAAAAGTATGAATAAAATATAGACCTAAAATCATAAACATGGGCTAACAGGGAACCAATTGTCATTGCTTGCTGAGCACGTTACTTAAAAGTAAAAGGAGTCTCAGAATTTCCCAGCCTTCAGTGGGCTTTTACGAAGTTTGGTTGAATCAGGAGGCTAAGACATGTGACAGTTACACAGACACACATTTTTAAATTTGAAAAAGGAATTCACAGTCAATTATTCCCTCTTAATAACCTATTCATCTCTGTTCTTGCTCCGAACACATCTTTAAACAAATTAAGCTTCTCCACAGCTCCCTTCCTCTGAAAATGATTTCTTTTAAATCTTGATGTTAGAACGAAAGCAACCAGAGCCTTGATCAGGAGAAAAAAAATGTCCTGTTTTAATATAGCGAGGAAATTATCCAAAATTAGATGGCTCAAGAACACTGAGAAGACAATTGTTAGCCCTACAGTCATCCACCTCCACATAGTGATGCCTTGTTCACCTGCCTGAACAACCCAATGACAGAGGTGTTATAAACTCAGCGGCCGGAACATTTCCTGTTTGGAATACCCTTTTAAAGTGCTTTTCACAGTCTTTCATTGAGCAGATCAGCTGACTCTGTGGCTCTTTAATCTTTTCATTTTTACAGAGTAGCTTTGCCCAGCAGCTGATTTACACCACTGTTGTGGACAAGAGGATTTTTGTGTTGCAATTCCATTTTATATCAAATTGCAAATATCGACGGTTCTTCCATTCTTTCCTTGTAAGGTAGTTTGTGTGAACAGCTTGAAAAAGGCCTGAGTCTTCAAGAAGCCCGAGTACCCCTTTACAGCAGCCACATCTTTGCAAAATCAAAACAGGCCAAGTTCCACTGAGGTAATGAAGAATCCTGGTTCTGAACATGCAGAGAGGAAAGTCCCTGACACACTGTTTTGAAGGCAACTGCAACATATTAATTGCAGTTGTTTTCACAAGACATTTCTTCAATTTCCTGCCAGGTGTCACTGTTATGTTGCTACAATAATGCCAATGTTTTAAATACATTTTACATTATGAGCGGCGTGACCATAAAAATGACCATATTTCTCTACGTTTTGTCAAAATCACACATTGCCTAGCAAATGTATCAAGGGTGAAAGCTAGTGTTAACATCCCTTCTAAAACAAACATAATTTTACTGTCTATCTACACTAAGACAATCTGTCAATCTGAAAAAGAATAACTAAAAAATAACTAAAACCTATGAATCTACCAGCAATACTGACTCTACCTACTGAACTTACCCCCATTCCAGTAGATCCAGGGAGTCACAGTCGACAACAAATTCAGATAATTACAAATGGGCTTCATATAATGAAATCTCATTACATTTTGTCAAGTTACTACAGGTTTTCTTTTTAAGTCTCACCAGTTGAGTAAGGTGACAAATCCGTCAACGTAATGACCAGTTCAAGGTTTTTAAGTAAAAAAAAAAAAAAAAACTTTGCCATCAAGATAGACATCCAAACGGATTCAAATTCAGACAAAATGTGTGTGATTGTAAACTATCACAATATTACTTGTTATGGAAATAAAAGGTTAATAAAACTGGAAAATCTTGCATTGCTGGCAATGAGCTCTACACTGACAATACGTTTATATTGGTGTCTGGTGCCTCTAGCCTGTGTTTCATTTTGACCCTTATTGGCTCTTGATGTCAAAAACATTCAGGCAATCTAATTAACCCAATGTTCAGCATCAGTACAAGACCATGAAAATCCACTTCTCTATTAAATTAAAATGCAACGGGGCGGGAAACTAGTTTCACTGCAAATAAAACAACGTCATGGTGAGTGCAATAGCAGAAAAGAAACTAGCAATTATTTCCTCACCTTATAAATCTCCACTTTTTCCAGGGTGGTCAGGTTTCTGGTATTCTTTTCAAGTCAGACTCCTCCTGAATACCAGCCAGCAGTAAACGCAGCACTTACATCCATTGGGAAGATCCTCTCAAGTACCACATTTTTGGAACTCTTAAAGGGACATTCTACCTGCTTTAGCTTGTGATGCTTCTGCTCAACCTATGAAACCATTTCATCTTAGGCTCGTGACTGATCAGATGTGCTTTGGTTTTAAGTGTTTTGAAATGTAACCCCTTCATCTTAAAAGGTCATTAAATACCACAACCTAAATTAATATCACCAAAGCTGATCGTGAGATGAAAGTTTGTTTAGGAGTAAAAAAAATAGTTGCCCAGTTTGAAACACACTTGTGAGTTTTAAGAAAGAAAACAAGTGCAATTAAAAAAGCTCTTGGGATTGAAATATACGAATTATCCGTTGAATTCGTAATGTCCTCGTTCCAGAGAAACATAAACTATGTGCAAACCTTTAAAACAATCTATATTTAATTTGAAAACTTATATTAGATTACAGAAAAGGTTTTTGGAAGAGTCAGTACATGTGTTGCTCAGTTTTAAAAGGGAAATTTTTGAAGAGAGTACATAAAGATCTATACAACCACACATTTGTTACACAATAATGTTTGAGGGTCTAGTATCTTTACCACTGGCCTCTAAAGGGTGCTATAATCTACAATCATCAATAGGATTTACTTATTTAACAAACAAGGTAATCAACAAAGCTTATTTACCTATCAGGAGCCTGGGTTATGAAAGTCTTTACCTTGCTGGTGTCATCATCTTGTAAACACTACCAAGGCGGTACAGAGTGGTGAGACATCCTCATCTCCAGAACACAAGAACAACAAACTAGCGAAGATAAGGAAAGCAGCTGCCTACAGAACAGAAGGAAGCCAGCCCAACATAAAGAGGGATAAACTATCTCAACTTATTGCCCAGAACACAAAACAAAAAATATCAACACGTGTTGGAGCCCAATCCAAAGATGCCAAGGCAACTGTATTTAGGCCATTGTGACTTTGTGGTGTTTTGCGCACACACGCACACACACACACACACACACACATACACACACACACACACACACACACACACACACGATAAAGGAGACACTTTGGCCATCTTGGAACATTTGATCATTGACATGCCTGCCATATGTAGTTGCAAAATAATAGGAATAACTATTCAAACAAGTACATAATACATTCTCCAACAGCAGTAGGTTTTATATAGGTTTTTTTAGTGGGATGGCTTTTTGAATTAGGATTAGACATACAAAGACTTAAGCTTTGAGGTCAGGCCGCGGACTACAGTTCCCTTGGGAAACACCTTCCCCCAAGTGTTGTGGTGCAGGTACATGTGAATAAGGAGCAGAAGAAACCAGGCGTACTGTGCGCCCCTGTTCTTTCAATATTCATCTACACCCCTGAGAAAGCCAAACAGAGAAACGGGCATGGGAAACAGGGGGTGGAAGTAGCACACACAAAAGGGTCTAATTTCCCATGGTGAAGGTGGTTTGAAGGACTGTGCTTATTGGAGTGGCGAAGTGTAGACTCTTTAGTCTTCATCATCGTTCTCATCGTACTCATCCTCGTCATCTTCGTCCCCCATGTAAGACACTGGAGTCTCCACACGAGATCCACTGTAGTGAGAGTCATTAGAGCTTGAGGCCATAGTGCCATCGGTGCAACCATCGCTAAAAAGAAGAACATTATCATTCAGAAAAGATGAGGTCGCTGAGGGAGGGACTGACCAGGGGATCATAGGAACACCTTCTCACCTGCTTGCAGGGTAACGGGCTCCATTCGCAGAGGTGCCTCCAGTGATGTACACATTACTAATTGGGCCCTTTGCCATTTCTAGATAAAAAAGAAAGAATAATTCTATAGGGAGATGTGGTCTCACATCATCTTATTCATTAAGCTGAGTTTAAACTAACTTGTAAATATACAAACATTTTAAAGGTTGTTTCTTCTGTCTACTGACTTAGGATTAGCATAATTAAAATTAGGATGTGATGTATTTAAGTAGAGAACTGAGTTGTGAAGAACAAAGGATTTCATTCCATGTGGGCTTTTACAGCTAAACCCGATAGGAGGGCAGAGGTGGATCATGTAGAAAATGACCAGTGTTATTTAGATCACAAAGAGACACATATACAACACTTGCAACATTATGCTCGGGTTACACAAATTACAGGACTGCCTTCGCTTTGAAAAAGTCATTGCTAAATTGAATATCTATTAGTGAAGACATGACTGCCTTAGTGAAGTGCTATTCACATGCCACACAGATAACTAGGTGACAAACAGCAATTCAACAATAACTTCCTTCAACAATAACATTGGAATAATTGATGTGAACAAATGGAAATAATACTGACCTATAACATAGGGCTCAAGAGCTTTGGGCACTAGGCTACGCGCGACCTTGAGATCTTCTGGAGAACATTTCCCCACCTCTAAACCACAAGCCATGCCCATACGTTTCAGCACCTCAATGTCATCGTGGATCTCAAACATGCTGTCAAAGTTAAACAAATATTCAAACCTGCCAATGACAGAGAAAAAGATATTAAAAAGGGAGAATCATCAGCAATTTTAATATACATATATATATATATACACATACACATATTAAAAAAAAAAAACAGATGTTCCACTTTCTTAGCACTTCAAGCTATTTTTACTAATTATGAGGCTGCACATTTTCTGTGCTTTGATGGAAAAACAGCTTAACAATGAAAATAACAGCAAACTAAAACAGCTTCTCTTGGTCACAAGCAATAAAACACAAACAGCTCTGTAGTCAGGAGCTCAGAATTTGAGAGAGCCGAATACCCAGCTCTGAGTCTAATAAGTGCCATACGGCTGTACACGGGGCATTGTATAGAAATAGTTATTCTGCTGGAGCATAAAGTGCGGAGATGGAAAAAAGGTGCTATTTGGTGTTAAAGACGGAAAAGCCTTTGCAGATCTTTTCATGCCCTAAGCTTTTGACCAATAGAGAATTAATTGGTGACTGTAATGGCGGGAATACCAAGCAGCTTCCCTTGGCCATTGTATAGCCTTGAATGAGGAACTTAAGGTAGGTGGGAGCTGCTTTCACTGCTGTTGTGCAAGTCTAGGATTTGAATTTCATGCTGGCAGCCACCAGGATCAAGGGACATGAGCAAGAGGACAGGTTGTTGTTCTGAATGATCTGATGACCAAATGCAAAGCTCCTATGTAGTTGATCCAGAATGGATAGCTACATAGCTGCTGTAGTCAATATGTGATAATATGAGGCTCTATAATGGGGGTGCAACTGCTTGACAGGAGAGAAGGATTACTTCTCTAGAAAGTACATGCCAAACCATGGAAAACCCATGAACCTCAAAAATTAGTTGGTCATTAACCATGACACCCTGTATGTTGACAGGTGTTGTTGGCACAAGCTGGATTACCTATTAACTTTGCCTCCAAAAATTTAGGGAGATCTTTGCACAACTCAACCTTACTTTTTACTCAGAGCTAGTGGGCAGGGATAACTAGATGTTTACTTGAATTTTAATATATTTAAAGGGAAAAAATAAAAACCATTATCATCATATTTACGACTTTTTACTAAATGAGTGTCAGATGAAGCAGAATCACATACTTGTCATTGGAGATGCTGCAGTCGATAACAGTTTTCTTGCTGGTGTTGACGATAATGAAGGGGAGATGAATAATAGAGTTTGGAGGTGGGGGTCTGTTTGCCTGCTGCTCCGTCTGTCTATTCCTCTGGACCAGGTTCTTAAAAGCTATTTGCTGTGAGAGATGAAACACAGATGAACATTTCAAGCTGTATTTAAAGGTTAAAAATTTCATGACTTGTGTCGCAAGGAACTTTAAGTGTTACAAAAGTCAAATCAGCACAGAAAAGTGAATGTTGGACATTATCTAACATCATAGTATACATGGGAAAATCTGTTTGCATTACAACATAAATCAATTTTCTGTGTGATAGCTGTCATACTAAAGAAGTGCCGCACATAGTACATGAAGTTGGGGGGTATTCTTTAATTCACAAGAACAGATAGCAGTGACTGGAAGTGAAAGTACACACTACAAGTAGGATGGATGTACTCGAAGAATATCCAAACAATAACACAAATAGACATTCAATTCACTCCCACCTGTAGTATGAGCTCCTGAAGCTGTGACTGTTTCTGCTTAATCCTCTCCAGTCGCCTTTGTCGCTCCACCTATGAATGATATTAAGGAATAATGACTGAGGTGTGATAACATAACAATTAAGACATCACCAGAAATATAGCCTTCAGTTTGGATTTGTACCTCTAGGTTTTGGCATTCCTGTGCTGAATTTGTGGGCAGGCCAATCCATTTAATTTCTTTCTTCTCTTTAGAAATAATGTTCATGGCCATGAGCACATTTAGTGCATCATATACACGCCGCCGGATGTTCTTCTGGTCATACACATGCTAAAACAGAAAAGATTTATCGTCATTCAAGACATTGAGACCAAGGTAGATTGTTAATTTCAACTACATACATTCTGTGAGAAAAAAATAAACAATTTAGGGGGTTGTAGCACTCACCGAGTCATTAGGTGACATATGGTTGTCTGAAGAGCTGAATTCTGCAACAAGTTCATCTGCCACTTCATTATATGTAGTTACTCCTTTCTTCTGCACTTTCTCACATACTTTCATGGAGAAATGCCTCAAGCCCTTCCCATTCTTTTCTCCTTTCTTACCACGCTTTCTGCAGACAGAAACACCCACAGACATTACTGCATCTACACCACCACAACAATGCCATGTCCGTGATGACAATCAAGCTATTTTTTTTAATGCTTTGAAATTAAATGTGTGGAATTTAAACCAGATTTTACAGAACTCAATATTACGAGTAAATTAACAGAATAGTCTCAGGCACTTACCCTGAGGACCAAGGAGAGGCGTCAGATGGTTGACTTTGAGTCAGGAACTGGGAACTGGGTGTGTGTGGGCTGTTTACCAATATAGTATTGGATACTGTAGGCCTTTGAGGTGTCCCAATAACCTTAGAAAGACAATGATATGGGGGGAAAGTAATAAAGCAGCTATGATGCTTATCTTGAACTAAAAAAAAAAAATTAAAAAAAAAAGAATTCACTATAAGTTTGTATTAAACCTTGACATACAGACAGCAGGTATTTTATTTACAATACAAACGACTCTAGAATGACTTCAATCTTAAGAAAAAGAACAAGATAAAATTACAATTAATGATGGGATTTATGAGCTCCTTTTATCGACTACATTAGTTCATGATCTCCCATCATGAATATGGAGTACAAGGGGAGCGACTAGTTCTTCACAAATATCCACTCTAAAGTTAGCGGATGCACAGTTTTCACTGGTTTTCATTCAAGTTCCAAAATGTACAATTTGATCCCCCAAAGGGAACATTATTGATGAAAGTGCTATTGTTTGAATTGAGATTACAAATAACATAAGACTTATCAACTAATACTACAAAAGAGTACAAAACTGCTTTTGTACATTTTTGATTCAAGTTACATTACTTAAACCTGTCAGCTATCTAGAAGATAGGTGATCAATTCCTTCTCTAAGGTGCTATCTAAGCTGATTTCCATTATGTATACTGTCCATGTATATAATGGGATGATGGGTGTAATCCTGCTGACTGTAGATTTGATAAGCTTAGGATCACATGCCTCTACCTACCCTCTGCCCGGTCACCTCGTAATGATTAAGGAGGGGCTTACACAAAGGAGAAACCTAACAACCAAATCTATAAACAAATGTATTATTGGTACGTTGTGTCAAACAATTAAGAGATATTTAATTTTCCGCTGACCCAGTCTAAATCTTACAAAATATCGTTGAGAAAGTCTAAGGTAAGACAATACATTACAACATTCTCTGTTGGGACCATCACTCACCATGTGTGGCACATGTTGCATGTGTGCAGCAACATTCACATTAGAAGGCCCAAGAGTTTTGGGAAGGAGCTGTTTGGCAACAGGGGCAGCTGTAGGCTGGACAGTTAACAAAGACAAGACACCTAAGAGGAAAAATGAGAAGACAAGAAATGAACAGAGCTCTCGATTGAATCTCCACCGCCCCCTATCGTCCACTCTCCAGAACATTGGCCTACAATGGAAGAAAATTTCTTGTCTGTCTGAATGCAAATCAATTTAAATAACCTATTGAGTGGAAACCACACCTCATACACACAGGTGTATCCAGGCGTTAAATAAATGTAATACCTTTACTTGGGCTCAGATTCTGATCGATGAAAACCTTCAGCTCTCCGTTTGTGTCAATCAGACCAGCCTGCAGATTAAATTGCAAATTCCCACAATTAAAGAACAGATGCTGCAGTTTACCAACAGAAGCATACACTGATGATAGAATATATCTAAAAAGACAATTTAGAAACTAAGGATATCATTTTATCATTACTAGCCAACTGACTATGTGTGACCCATTTTTTCTCACTTAAGATTTCTTTCTATGGTTACTTACATCTTTAGCCATGATCCAACAGGACCTGGGTAGTTGAGCTTCTGCTTAAAAGGGAAGAGATTCTTCTGGTATTTTTTTCTGTATTTAGACCCTGAACAACAAAAAGAAGAAAGAAAACTAATTTAGGCTGCTATTTCAATTTTGCTCAGTCATTTTTTTAGTAAATTGTCAAAATTGTTTACAGTGAAATTGCATTTCTTAGGGCCCCATCTAAACTGCAGGAAAACACACTGTGAAAGCTACATCCAAAACATTAGCCTGGCTTGACGGCCAATATTCTTGAGCCAACAACGGACTGAAAATGTTTTTGTATTAGTTACAGCCCCAGTTTCCTAAACGTTCGGGTGGAAATCTCTAAATACACAGTGAATTTGGAAAACTACACGATACCATCCTTGATGCATGCAACTTTTACTACGCTAAGTGTGCACAGGCCTAACGTTACTTCAGGTACCGAGTACGTCCGGAGGAGAGGCGAACTTCTGCTACAGGTCACACAAACATGCTAACTTTAACTAACCCGCGCAATACTATCATTGGAAAAAGTGTAAATATCGTATGCTCACATATCTACCGGTTAGAAATCTACACGCAGAGGTCTCAACATCCTTATCATACGACGATCGAGCAATCTTTTGTTAAGTGCAGCTAGCTAACAGCCCTACATTCAGCTTGCTTGGCGTTAGCGAGCTAGCGTTAGTTAGCTAAGGCACGTTTTGAAACTGATTCCAGAGAACATTTAGCGATTACTGATCCTGTATTGCGGACACAAGTAAAAGTTGTGTATGGTTTGACATCTGAGATACGTGCATCTCGCACGACGAGAGAAGGTAATATCGATATTATGTGCACTTACGAGTGCACTATCGTGCTTCTTCGACGGCTGTTGTTGTTGGCATTTGAGAATGGAGGAAGAGGAGGTCTAAATCCTTACCAAACAGGAAACATACTCTGCAAAGTTCAACTACTTTTCAAAAAATTACACAGTAAATTTCAACAGTAACGGTTTTGAAGTTGAGAGCATTTCACTGTTTAGCTCACTTTTCATTAGTTTTTGTTTGTTGGTGTGAAACAATAAGGTAGTCACGGATTTGCCTGTTTGTCTGGTATGGAGGCTATAACTGATAAATACAGTTCCTCTTGATGCATAAGAGACCAATCTAAAGTGACGGGCATTGTGTGATAAGGAGAAAAAAAAGAATAAAGCAGTGACCATTTATGACATTTTTCTCAGACTGTGTAGTGGCGTCGGTATAAAAGTTCACACCCCAAACCTTTCGCTAACCAGGGATGCCCTTTAGCGGTAACTGTCATCTCATTGCGGCTTCTGGTCAGTTGTGGTTGTGTATGGTGACAGTACTACAGACCTGTGCTCCCAATTCTATGTCCACATATTGCAGTAAAAAGTGTTCATATGAAACACAAACACACGTTCACATTTATGTTTTTAATTTTAGTGTGACTCGTGGTTTAGAATTTTGAGTTATGTACGTTCAATTTTAAGCGATGTATAAAACTTGCTAATTTCTTTTGTGGGGTTTTTTGTACTTTTCAAAAACAACCGTTAGTGGCAAGTTGATAAGAATCCTTATAAAATTTCCGAGCATAGAAAATACTCCCATGGTACTTGGCTGTTGTCAGATAAATGATCATAAAATTTCCAATAAGTATATTATTGTTACACTCTAAGGATTTGGGGTTCACCATTTGTCAGAGGCTAAGGGTGACAAGTATGATAAGACCATAACTGCTAGAACTACATCCTGATTATAATCGAGCGGCACGCTAACTCGCGGTTACGACTGGAAAGCCAGGACCACCGGTGCTTTGTTAGCCAAGTGGCGTCACTAGCTAGTGGCCTAGCGGGCAAGCTAATACAGAGCTGTCACGTACAACAACATCCGAAACAGCTGCAGTTCACCGTTAAGCGGTGTCTTTTGAACTGATATATATTTTTGCATAATAGCTTTTGGATGAAATACATGAAAAAGTTTGTAAGCCTGGTAAATGCCGCTCTCCGGCTGCAAAATAGCGCTCAACGATTCAGTAAATGCGGCTTACCGGTGCACTTCACAAGTTAGCAAGTGATATTAGCTTCATCTATCCAGTCTCGGCTAGCCTTGCTAGAGCAGCGCTTCTCACAATCTGATCTTGGCGGTGTCTCGTTTTAGCGGCGTCTGATTGGACGGCATCGACGAGACGAAAGCAAAGTAGTCAAAGTGGTTCACGCCCTAAACCTAGATCTCCGGACTTAAAAGAAAACAACCGGGTTTAAATATATCTATGTCGCCATCTACTGGAAAGGAGGTTTCGTTTACTTCTGCAAATTTATCGCCGATGTGTGCTGTCTGCTGGCCCAACACTTGGCTGCCCATTTTAATCTTGATCCGGCACGCAAACGGCTCTCGCTACATTAATTTGGTTTTACTAGGGTATAAAATACATTGAGTGTAAAGGAAGTGCCAATTCAAATGTCATGGCATAATCCATCTATTGCTGAGCACAAAAATGACAAAGCTCAATAAAGTTAAATTACAAATTCAACTACACATAACCTTATCCTTATATTCTATACAGCAATAATTGAAGTTTAATAGATAATTCTAAAATATAAGTATGCTAATCTACATAAGTCCGTAGAATATGCAGTGACAAATGCAGGTGTACAGTTTTTTTTTACAACATGGGACAGGCAGATGCCATATGTTATATACAATCTGCTTATTTCTGTAAAGGTACTCCAACATGTAGAATTTGTTTTATATTTCTCTGCTGAATATTCTGCCGTGTCCTGCCTGCTGTTTAGTTTCCTCTGCCATTCAGGCACTTTCACTATAAACCAGAAAAGAAGACACTCATTCTAAGACACGCTGTCTTTACAAGACCTGTGTGTGGTGCTCACTTGCTGAAGGGTGGAAACATTGAGATAAAACCAAGCTGACCCAGCCTAGCTCTCTGATATTCTATTGTGACTTTAAAGTCAGCAACCGTCTTATTTTTTTGGACAGTCTTAGTAACTTTCCTCATTCCTGACCAGTCTCACACGATAGTGAAAAGAGCTATCCTCTAGCCATACCTTGTGGTTTGAAGGTTGTCTAATTGTCCATTGTCTTGGATTGGCAACACAGAATAATAGGTTTTGAGATGGTTTTGTTCAATTGACTGTACCTTTTAGTTGATAACACAATTTGTAAACTTTTGAAACAGTCATTAATTATCTTAATTGTCATTAAAAATCTGACTCAAAGAAGTGAGGCTACACGCAGGATTTGTGACATCTCAAATGTTTTGAAAACACATCCTGGATCTACATTCAATCTCACAATTTGTGTAATGTGCATCAATGATTAAACTTTGTCGTATGTTGTTTTAATTAAACAGCATGCAGGTGATTTAAGAGTTTTGGGTTTGTTTTGTCGGAAGTTTTTAAGTTTTTTTAGCTCCCTCACACGCACGTACGCGCGTCCACAAACAAACCCTGAGAAAATATAATCAATCAAACACACAAAGTGGCTGCAACCCTAAAATTTGCTTCCCTACTTCCGCGCAGGCGCACAATGAACGATAGTCGAGCTACCAAACTGGTCAAACAGCGGGTGTGAAAATGGTAGGTAACCAAAATAAACACAAACCCACTCATTAGCTTGGTGCTTCGGTGGCTTGTATTGTATAAGTAGTAACGCAATATTAATAGTAGTATTATGTCGCAGTTAGGCAGTCTTTAGAGATCAGTCGCTGGCGTTCACTGCCGAATCAGGGAAGGTCAGTTGATATTTTGAGAGCAGCTAGCTTGCTATACGTCCCTTTTCGGCAGCCTGGTAACTTCGGCAGTGAGAAGCTCAGCTGTTGAACCTCAAACACAGACACGGAGTAGAATTCTGACACATCGATGACCACACTGACAATCCCCTCCCGTGATGTTATCGTTTTGAGTATGCTGCTGATGCATTCTGGCTAATTGAGCTATCGCTAGCCATCAGAAGTTACTAGCGCTAGCTGGTGGAATAATGCTAACCTAACGTCACCCACCTGGTCGCACAATCATCCGTTATATTCGATCAGCATCCAGTGTGCGCGTTAAATTCGTGCAGTGTTTTTGGTGAATCAGCTGCTGTGTTGTCATCTAATAAGTTCAGTCTTAATGTCGACTATAGTGTGAGGAGAACCGATGCATGTCATAAAGTTAATGACCGGTCTCTACCGTTTATTAATGATTACGTCTTCACATTTTTCTTGTTTATTTACACTTAACGCTTCTTCTCGCTTGAACTAAACGGATGACATTTTTTTATGCAGACATCTTGTCTAACAACATATTTTAATTTCGCTTTATTCAATTATTTTGCATTACCGAGCCAACCTAATGTGTCCGTTTAAATTTTTATATTACTGATTATTCCTGACAAGCAGCCTGCGTTATACTGTAAACTTGCTGCAGCTCTAGGTCTCGATGTTGGCATCCCATCATTCTCATATTACAACTCTAACTGTAGTCATCTGAGGGGCCCTCGGGGGTACAACATGTGCTCTAAGAATCCCCAACACCCCCACCCCTCAGAAAAGCCCATATTGCTAGTGGACACAATCGTCCCTCCAGTGCCACTGATAACATGTTCGTCTGTGTGACAGGCTAACCTTTTTTGAGACTTGTGTATGAGTGTTTCTGGGTGTCTCCCAGTCCGTCTTGACGTCTCCATCATTGCCTGAATGTCTGTAGATGCATGTGTGTTGTTGTGTTTACTAGTCTGCGTGTCATTTTGTGTGTGTTTATTGTTGTCTGTGCTGTCTGTTGTGGTCACACCTGTCTCTGACTCTCCTTATCCTGTGCTTGTCCAGCATAAGCTGAAGTCTTCGCAGAGGGACAAGGTACGGCAGTTCATGTCCTTCACACAGGCCGGGGAGAAGACAGCTGTGTACTGCCTCACACAGAATGACTGGAAATTAGAAGTTGCAACTGACAACTACTTTCAGAACCCTGATCTCTACTGTAAGGAATCCATGAAAACATCAGTTGATCGGAAAAAGTTAGAGCAGCTCTATAATCGTTACAAAGGTAAGGAATATATTTTAAGACAGCTTGTCTTGTATTGTTACTTAAAGGAAACATTTATGCCAAATTCAACTCCATTCCTAAGATTTTAGCCCAAGTTTTCAAACAAATAAAAAGTTGTGTTTTTTTTCCCTATTAGATCCTCAGGATGAGAACAAAATTGGTATTGATGGGATTCAGCAGTTTTGTGATGACCTCTCACTGGATCCGGCCAGCATCACTGTGCTGGTTGTTGCGTGGAAGTTTCGAGCCGCCACTCAGTGTGAATTCACTAAGAAGGAGTTTCTGGATGGAATGACAGAGCTGGGGTGAGTTTCAACATCGACGGCCTGTGACTAGCTCTGAAGTGGGACATAAACAGTGCCTGAAGTATCATCATGTGGTCTATAAAAACAGCCCCGGGGAGGAAAGGCGGTCTATATATAGACCCTCGCAATCACAACCTAAGTATTGTGTGTCTTCGTGAAGAGTCTTAATGGAGGAGCTGCAGTATTTTGATTCTCAGTTACATTCATGCATTCAGCCATGGAGGGACATCATCAGCATATCTAGAGTCTGTAGTGATTCAGACTTTGTTCCTGTATTTATGTCTCAAGTTGACATTCTTTTATAGGTGTGACAGTCCAGAGAAGCTGAAAGCGCTTTTGCCAAGATTAGAGCAGGAGCTCAAAGACAGCGGGAAGTTCAAAGACTTCTACCAGTTCACCTTTAACTTTGCAAAAAATCCTGGACAGAAAGGTTTAGGTAAGAAAAGTGACAGTCAACACACCTGTTTTATGATGTCATTATAACCTGCAGAAAGATAACATTACATTTCGTCACAGGGCTTTTTGTATTCAGACATTGGGGATTTCCACTTTCAGACTTGACAGCAGTTTGGTAAAACTCAGTTCGTGTTACGGTGCAAAAGCGACCCAAAAAGAAAAAAATATATGTTTTCACAAGATAGATCTCATCTGGATTCTTAAATATGTTGAGGTAGAACTTATATTGCAAGAGTTTTAGGGTAATGATTTGTTTCTCGTTGTATGGTGTTCATCATCGTATCATGTAATGATTTCTTCTTGCGTAATGCAATGCTTAAAGCGTTCAGTTTCAGTCAGAATTATGCAACATCAAAAACAATACAGAAAAATTCCTAGTTCTGTTGATGCCCTGCCCTTGTAACAAGTAAATTTATACTCAGGAGCAGGGTCTAAATTAAATGAGAGACCAACGTATTGATTCACATGAAGGATTCATCATTGTGTTTTGTGATTGCAGACTTGGAAATGGCTGTAGCCTACTGGAATCTTGTCCTGTCAGGACGGTTTAAGTTCCTTGATCTTTGGAATAGATTCCTTTTGGTAAGTCAAAAAAGTGAAATTGTGAACTAAATCTAGTTTTGAGTTGTTGTTTTTTTTGTCAACAATAAATATTAGTTGTTTGTTTTACATTTCATTTATTGCTTTACCTAAATAGGCTTTCCCATTGCACCACAGTTTGTTTTTTTTTACCAAATTAAATGTAACATTTTTATCGGATGGGATTGCATAAAAACATACCATGAGTGGAGGAATCTTATTTTAGGGGCGAGTGTAAAAGGTTGGAGTGGTGGATTCCTTTCCAATGGTGTACTTTTTCCTTGTTGATCAGAAACCTTAATCATATCACTCAACAAATGTAGACCATTATTGAATAGAAAATATCTTTACTATTCATTACATTTGATATTTGTCTAAAATACATAGATTTATCATATCCAGATTGTAACTTTTTACATTTTAAGTGATATAAATATGTGTATGTCCACATGAGATCTAGTTTCTTTGTCCAGCTCACATAACAGTGTTTTTTGCAGAACAAAAGCTAGAATAATGAAGCCCAGTGTGATATGATGTTCACCCACATCATCAAGAGATGTGGATTAACAATGCAGTGTTCATTGTGTCACAATGTAACCCTCACCACACCCATGGTTTTAGGCCAGTGGGATTACAATCTGCCTTCTGTGCATTTTAGGTGCAGCTACACCTGCACATAACTCACATTTTAATACAAGGTTCAATAAGACCTTAATCTACTCCTATCGTGGCATAATATACCCTGAAAATAAAAATCAGTGTCAGTTTTGTCTGTTTTGGAAATAAACGGGGACTAAATTACACCTGAAATAGTTTTATACTTATTAGCTTAGCCAAGGGGACGTTTTTGTCCCAGTTCATACAGTCACATTAGGCCATTGTTAAAAGATCTACACACGGACTGAGTAAAGACATGAAACACAATCTGCAGCGTGAATTGTAGAGAAGATATTCCACAAATTAGAATTCCATTGACGCATTCAGATACTTATCCAGCAGCATCATATCTGAGTCACTTAAAGTTTAATACTGTGGTACATCTAAGATCAAACCCAACCCGAGAGAAACGGCTGCACATCATGCTATATTGTGCCATCTAACAATACTGTAGAGACAAGGTACCACTGTATGTAATCTGCTACACTGTCTCAGAGCTCAAGTAACTGGGGAGCTGGTTTGATTTCTTTCTGACAGGCCTTTATTCATTTGATTAAATGAGTAAAGACGTGTAATTTCCTGAATCACATAGCAAACATGCAGCTAGTACATTTTCAGGAAACCTGGTTGAAAATGTGAGAAATGTTTAACCTAAAATATTTCATAAAATATTTAAAATAATTAGGTTAAAAAACTGAGGCGACTACAGAATCTGGCTATTGTTAAATCAGAAGTTGCTGGTCCATGTAACTGAATCACCATATTTGTGTTCTACAAGAGAATCCCTTGGTAACACACACAGACTCTCACAGTGGCCCCACAGATTTAACAGAAATGGCCATTTTTGGGACGGAACAACAAATATAGTCATTTTATTTTTTTCGACACTTGTGGTTTGATTTAATAACCCACAGGATAGGACAATTTCCCCCAAATAAACTTAAAGAACACAATGACATTCAGGCTTATGCAGAATTATTGCTGATAGACATTTTAAATATGTATTAGAATGAATCATTTAGGTTAGATCTCCTGTGTCACTGCAAAGAGGTCTCTGGTTCATTTCCCACAGGGAGCCTTTCTTTGTGGAGTATGCATATACTCTCCACGTGTGAGTGGGTTTATCCCGGAGTCCAAAAACATGCAGTAGGTTCATGGAAGACTCAATCGAAGTGAATGGTTGTGTGTCTCTATACGTGGCCCTGTTATCAACTGGCGCCTGCTCCAGGATGTACTCTGCCCTTGCCCCGCAGCCCTGACTACAGGATAAGCAATTGGTCACCATTGCAGTCCCCCTATTTCCCTTGTGACCTTTTATATGTGTCTGATGTGCAGTACATCACTTACTGCAGAGGAACCACTTCTAATTGCCTGATATAAATCTGGTTTGGTGGATTGATGAGACAGTGAAACTACAGAGAATTGTTCTTCAATCCAGCAACAGCTGAACCAAGGCCATATATTAGCCAAATAGCTTGGGGGGTGGAGGGGTGACACTAGTGCAGACCACGGGTCCCTGCTGCAGGTTATTGAGGTGATAAGCACTAAATACTTAACTGTCTAACAGCCTCAGCAAAGTGAAATAGGTGGATAAAAAAATGTTAGTTCATTCAAATTTGTAAATGACAAGTTTGTAGCCAGAATAGCAAATAGATTAATTCCACTTATATTTGCATACTTGAATGAGGAGCTGGACACAGTAAACATTTTAAAAATACCATGGTTTAAAAATTGTTAAATTCAACTTGATTCAAATCCTGAGGTAGTTTATTGCATTCTTTTGGGAATTTCTGGCCAATTATTTGGATTTTTTTCCAATGTCAGATGTAATTTCTTGTGAATTCCTTTATATGTTGCAGATTCCTAAGGTGCCTCACCAACTGTTTTCTTCTTTTCAATGATCTGAAAATTAGTATCAAATGTGTTTACCAGAAAATGTGAACACCTAAACCTAAATTAGAGACATTGTCAAAAACAATGATCAGTACTTTTTATCAGATACAAATATGCTAATTATCAAAATTAGATGATGCTTGTTATATATCAGTTTTGTTCAGCTGGAGGTACGACACCATAACAGGGTCAATCCATAACTTGGGAGGTTGTTCATATCATGTCCCTTTATTTCCCTTTAGGAACACCATAAACGATCTATCCCAAAAGATACGTGGAACCTATTGTTGGACTTCGGTAACATGATTGCAGATGACATGTCCAACTATGATGAGGAAGGTGAGCGTGCAGCGATATCACTCTGATCCAAACCACATCCCTTGATACCCTTTTTGTAAACTTCTGTTCCTCTAATGTTGATTTGTGTGTATGTGTGTGTGTGTGTGTGTGTGTGTGTGTGTGTGTGTTTGTGCCTGTGTGTGTGCCTGTGTGTGTGATCCTCAGGAGCATGGCCGGTCCTCATAGATGACTTTGTGGAATTCGCTCGACCGATTGTGACCGGATCGAAACGTAAAACTCTCTAAATCACATCCCAGCTCTGGGGACACAAGAACATTGTTTCTTTTACAGTGACTTCATAGTTTTTTTTATTAAGACTTGTACAAAAAAAAGGTGAAAATCGTAGACTTCAGAGAGAAAAAGGAAGCACTCGAGACCCACCCTTCAGGGAGCTGAGTAAGAACTCTGAGGAGAACTGGCCCCGGTTGTGTGCTTGTTAGACAGAGGCGTTTTACGGACTTCGCAAGATCCACCTCCAACTCTCCTGTCGGATACTCAGTATCCTGGATGTCCCTCTGCTCCGTGGGGAGCACTGCCTGTGGGGATGGACATCGCACTGAGAGGAGGGTCATTGGCTGCGTGCCCTGCAAACAGACTGGAGAGGAGAAAGCTGTGTGTTTTTAAAATTCTTCCTAGTTGGCTTGGTTTTGTCATATGAAGCTCTGAGTGACTGAAAAGTTCCCATGTCTTACTGTAACTTTGGGACAGAGTGCTCTCTACACCAGCACCAACAACTGTTGCAGTTTTTACTGTACATACTGTATCTATTGGGACAGTTTACAAAGAGAGCTATATGAAGAATAATATAAATATGTTCAATTTATAAATGCAAAAAGATGATTCTTTTGTGTACAGTAAATGCTAAGATGTTTATTGGGAATCCTCAATGTCATGGATAATATGCTGTTGGTATAATGGTCATTGGAGTTGTGAGCTTCTCATTGAAAGCATGCTAAACACATTTTACATCACCTCAGGCTGAATCAGAAAAACAACATTATCAAGTTAGGCGATGTTTTCATTGAGTTAATCATTATTGGTACCTGTCGAGAAAAATCTCAGTAGTGTGTCTTGAATTATAAAAGAAATGTAGTGAGTCTTATCCATAGTACGACAATTTTGCTTTCAAAAGATGATTTATTTCCCTGGAGGAGAGATTACTTTTAATCACTCGATCCCTCTGAGACATTATCGTCACTTTAAGCAATTGAGCAGCATTTAAGAATAGGATTATCGGGCACATATCTGTGTGATGGCCGAGCAGAGCCCCGAGCTCCGAAGCTTCGACACTACAGAAGGCAACAACAAGACGACAATAAGCCTTAAGAATAAATATCTGTCTGTTTAATATTTATGTTTTCTGTTCAAGCCCTTCCGTTCAGTGTTACTGAAGGTAGTGAAATTAGGATATATTGTTGATAAATCATGTAAGTAGCCTAAGTATATTGTTCATTTGAAGAAAGATGAATAAAGCATGAGTTGTCCATATTGATACATGTATTTAACTCTTTTGTCATTGATAAGAGGCAGCATCATGTTTCAAACACTTAACCAAAAAGAACACATCTTCATGTAATGGACAATTATGCTGATTTGAATCTCATTTAAAGCTCTACTGTATTTTATGGTCCAAGTTTCCATTTCAGTGACTTTTAATGGGGCATGTCATTTTCAGAAGAACAGTTTTGTATCATAATGTGATACAAAAGATATGACAGACAATGATTTTTAAAATTACACCAAACAAATCATAGCCGATCAAATGACTTCCAATGTTCCGCTAGCGGCGAGATTTGCTTTTGTTTGTGATAGAATGTTTTCTTATTAAAAAAAAAAGTTGGTACAATTTTATTTGAATCACAAGAGCAAACAAGTGGTTGACTACAAAGTGGAATATATGTCATGGTTAACATCAGAAACACATCAAAAAGATTATATAGTACTATTTAAAAAATGTTCAATGTGAAAAATGTATTTTTCATTTTAATGTGACATTGTTCATACTCAGTAAATAATGTGATAAACTTCAAGTTGCTGCGATTAGAAATGTAATCATCTTAAAATTTGTTGTTTGTCACATCTGTTCTCAGGACTTTTAAAAATCAATACTGGCCTTCACCAAGGTCTTCGAGACACATCTGTCTTTTCACACTTGCTGTCTTTGCTATTCACTTAGTGTTGTTGCTCGGGGATCTTTCAAAGACGATAGCTGCCCTGTGTGACTGTCAGGAGAAGAAAATCTATAATCAAACTCCCAGAGGATCAGGTGTCGTCAGCTACGAGGTACACTGTATTGTATTTCTAATAAAATCACCACCATTGATGCACTGATGTGACTGATAGTGTAGAATTGTATCTCCTAATACTCAGATTTGCATATTTTATTCTCATCCCATTTTTGAGAGACAGTGCGAGAGAGCCTTGCTGCAAAGTTGAATTTGGACTCCTAACCCATGCTTCGCCTTTATTCTAACAAAACAACAGAATCTGTCTATGTTGAGAAGATGGAAAAGCTCCCCTTCACTTTCAGTGTAAAAAAAGCAACTGATGATTTTAGTATTTACAGTGGTTATAAGGTCAGCCCCACCCCCACACCCCCAGCATTTGTTCTTCCCCCTGTTGTTTTTCATGCAAATAAAACCTGCAAATGTACCTGCGTGTCACCTCATCGAGCTCCTCCCTCCAGTAAATGCTGTAAGGTGAGAAGCTCAAATCGCTTTGTCATTCACTTCAACATGAGTCAGTTCTTTTCCAACTCTGCACAGGTGGTCTTTTGCCTCGACGGCCCGCTTTATCTTGTACTATCTGCACACAATGGAGGAAGAAAAAAGAGGAAGTGCTTCAGAGCTGCTCACCTGCGGTAATTTCAGTGACCGGTAAGTTTCACTTTGAGGCATGGTTCTTTCTCTCGCTACAACTGCTTGGATTTTGCTTTTGTAAAGAGTATTGCTTACAAACTGGGAACTGAATCAGGTAATGAAATGAAATAACAATAAAACAGAAGGCAGTTTGTAAAAAAAAAAAAAAATGCCCTAAGAGAGTATAGATTACTACATATCTTCAGAAAGAGATTTTTTTTTTCATTTTGAATTTTGTTTATTGCTCTCATTCCCTCTTGCAAGTAATTTAAAACCTGCTAGTTGCCCAGGCTGGGTAATTGATGCCCCAGTGACAGACACAGTATCCTTGGGAGGCTGCTGTAGTGCCTGTCATCAGCGAGCAGCACAGGGAGAGCGAGAGAGAGAGAGAGAGAGAGAGAGAGAGAGGCTAGAATGAAAGCTGACCCCACTGTCAGTCCTTCCCTCACTGTGCTCATCTGCTTTGTGTTCTGAGTTGTTCATGCTCTGATGCAGGGTCGATAGCTACGGCTTTGAGAGGCCTCACGATTTTGACTCCTACAAGGAAATGATGGATAAGTATGTCGCAGTCCTCAACAGAAGGGCCGTCAGGTGGTCCAAACTTCTGCAAGAGAAACCCCAAGTGATAAAGAACCTTACAGGTAGCAAGCACAGTTTTGCTTTGATGGTATCCATGCATAAAATCTCACTGTAAAATCTGTTTTGAAAGTCAAGAGGTACGTTCGAAAAGGTGTACCAAATGAGCACCGCAGCAGAGTGTGGATGGCAGCCAGTGGCGCCCAAGAATGTTTGGAGAGAAACCCAGGATATTATCAGTCTTTGCTGGCCATGGAGCACGACTCCAAGCTGAAGGAAACCGTCCGTCTAGGTGTGACAGCAGCACACAGCCTGCTCACATGCCAGCATGTCCACACCGTAGTCCAATGTGATCGAACTCTCTTGCAGACATGAACAGGACCTTTCCAGACAACGTCTTCTTCCACAGTCGAGCAGGGCCCGGCCTGCAGGAGGCCCTGTACAATGTGCTGCTGGCCTATGGACACCACAATGAAGCAGTGGGATACTGTCAGGTGAGGAAGAAGAAGACGGACCATCTGTTTACACTCTAACAGGACTAACTAGTTCCATGTTATAAGTGCATGTCTTGGATCACCATCCAACACTGCAGTTTTCTAACTTTCTATACAGCGTGAATCCCAGATGGCTGCCTTTTATTGATGTGCATTTCATGTAGATCTCTTCACCCCGACAGGCTCAGAATTAAGACTGTACACCATATCTTAAGTGTAAGACGAGGCTATGTAGCAATAATTTTTATTTTTTTTTTACTTGCCTTGATGTTGTATAATGAGCTTTTTTGTATAAAAAAGTAAAACAACTATCACAACTATGTACCGTTTGACTTTGTTCACTGCAAAAAACGATCTATTTTATTGCTCATTTCTATGCTTTTAATCTATCAAAATTGAATTGAATTGAAATAACTTTCTTAAATCCTGAGGGGCAAACAAAATGCAAAGCAAGTGGCATTGTAGACCTAAGCCATAGACATAGGCAGGACTAAAGAAGCAACACAGATGTTATCGTCATCCTCACCATTCTCAGTCTCTTTTGTCAACAAATTGCCTTGTTAGTTCCAAAATTATGGGAAATTGCATTTTTTAAATAGAAGCACGCAGCTCATCAATATTTTTCTTTTTTCTGCAATGACTTTATTTGTTTTGTAATGTATTTGTATCTGACATGATTTTCTGGTGATATATATCAATTTTCCTGACTGAGGAGAACATCTTGTCCTATCAGCTGGCTGTAGGTCATACACACAGAACTGATATGTGAACAGAAAGTAATACTGTTTGAATCAGGAATAATGTTCTAGAGGATGTTTGCATCAAAAACGGTCCCACAATCAGGCGTGTTTTTATTTCCTCTGAAACACCAAATTTGCCGCTACCTTTATTTTTTTTTTCAGGGCATGAACTTTATTGCTGGTTACATCATCATCATCACAAGAGATGAAGAGCAATCGTTCTGGCTCATGGACGCACTGTTGGGCAGAATACTCCCAGGTAGACCCTTCCTTCACGCGACAAACACACGTTCAACAAACAACCAACTAGTGGTCTCTTCCATTGCCGAAGAAACTGTTTCTCAGAGCACGTTAATGGAGTGGGTTTGAGGCGATGCATGTTTATCAATGAATCGTCTCAGCTATAGGGAGCAAACAAATACATAAAATATCTGATCTAGTATATACAATTCTACAATAGTAAAATAACCAAATAACCCTACATACATATTCATATATACATATACATACACTCTCACACACATACATCATATATATATATATATATATATACATACATACATATATATGTGTATATATATATATATACATACATACATATATATGTGTATATATATATATATATATATATATATATATGTATGTATGTATATATATGTGTGTGTGTGTATATATATATGTATATATATATATATATATATATATATATATATGTATAGATAGATAGATAGATATACACACACACACGACCGTTTGGTCACCCAGACAATTTTGTGTTTTCCATGAAAAGTCACACTTTTATTTATCAATTGAGTAGCAAAATGCCTTGAAAATATAGTTAAGACATTGATGAGGTTAGAAATAATGATTATTATTTGAAATATTTCTCTCCTTCAAACTTTGCTTTCATCAGAGAATTCTCCATTTGCAGCAATTGCAGCATTTCAGACCTTTGGCATTCTAGCTGTTAATTTGTTGAGGTAATCTGTAGAAATTTCACCGCATGCTTCAAGAAGCCCCTCCCACAAGTAAGATTGGCTTGAAGGCACTTCTTGCGTAACATACGGTCAAGCTGCTCCCACAACAGCTCAATGGGGTGGAGTACTGGTGACTGCGCTGGCCACGCCATTATAGAAAGAATACCAGCTGCCTGCTTCTTCCCTAAATAATTCTTGCATCATTTGGAGGTGTGCTTTGGGTCATTGTCCTGTTGTAGGATGAAATTGGCTCCAATCAAGCGCTGTCCACAGAGTATGGCGTGACGTTGTAAGATGGAGTGATAGCCTTCCTTATTCAAAATCCTTTTTACCTTGTACAAATCTCCCACTTTACCAGCACCAAAGCAACCCCAGACCATCACATTACCTCCACCATGCTTGACAGATGGCGTCAGGCACTCTTCCAGCATCTTTTCAGTTGTTCTGCGTCTCACAAATGTTCTTCTGTGAGATCAAAACACCTCAAACTTCAATTCGTCTGTCCACAACCCTTTTTTCCAATCGTCCTCTGTCCAATGTCTGTGTGCTTTTGCCTATATTAATCTTTTCCTTTTATTGGCCAGACACAGATATGGCTTTTTCTTTGCCACTCTGCCCTAAAGGCCAGCATCCCGGACTCGTCTCTTCTCTGTAGACGTTGGCACTGGCATGTTGCGGGTACTATTTAATGAAGCTGCCAGTTGAGGACCTGTGAGGCATCTATATCTCAAACTGGAGACTCTAATGTACTTTTCTTCTTGCTCAGTTGTGCAGCAGCGCCTCCCACTTCTCTTTCTACTCTGGTTAGAGCCTGTTTGTGCTGTTCTCGGAAGGGAGTAGTACACACCGTTGTAGGAAATTTTCAGTTTCTTGGCAATTCCTCACATAGAATAGCCTTCATTTCAAGAACAAGAATAGACTGTCAAGTTTGACATGAAAGCTCTCTTTTTTCTGGCCATTTTGAGAGTTGAATCAAACCTACAAATGTTATGCTCCAGATACTCTTCTAGCTTAAAGGAAGGTCAGTTTTATAGCTTCTCTAAATTGTTTTCAGTTGTGCTAACATAATTGCACAAGGGTTTTTTAATCATCCATTAACCTTCTAACGCAATCAGCAAACACAATTTACCATTGGAACACTGGAGTGATAGTTGCTGGAAATGGGCCTCTATACACCTAGGAAAATATTGCATTAAAAACCAGACATTTGCAGCTAGAATAGTCATTTACCACATTAACAATGTACAGAGGGTATTTCTGATAAGTTTAATGCTATCTTCATTGAAAAAACAGTGCTTTTCTTTCAAAAATAAAGAAATTTACAAGTGACCCCAAACTTTTGAACAGTAGTGTGTATATATATATATATATAAGCTGATTAAACAGATAAAGTTTGAGGAAATGAAGGGACCTTAAAAGAGGTGCAAAATTTTGCTGTAATAGCCAACTTAAAAGTACAGATTCTCTGAAAGCACATCAAGCCAGAAGAGGATGAGAAACTGCTTGATTCATCTATTTTTTTTTTTTTTATCATTGCAAACAAAATAGCCGTGTCAGTAAAAATACTCATGTTTATTGTAAATGTGTGTCATATGCCTTTTCACTTCCCTCCAGTGTCTTATTATTATTATCATTAGAATCCCCACCCCTCACGGTTTTACACTTAAAATCCAAGGTGCACAGAGCAGTCAGCCTTTCATCTGATGTGAAAACAACCGGCTTGGAAGAAGTATGACGAGTGACATCGTATCCACTGTAAACGTCAATATATCAGATTACTACAGCCCAGCCATGTTGGGACTGAAGACTGACCAGGAGGTTCTCGGGGAGCTGGTGAGAACAAAAGCTCCAGCGGTTGGCCAGCTCTTAGCCCATTATCCTGGCATCTGGACCCTGTTGGTGTCACGCTGGTTCATCTGCCTCTACATCGACATACTACCAGTGGAGGTGAGACAGAGCCGCGGAGACACAGAAGGATGGAACAGAGACGATGTGGCAGATGACGATTTCCTGTTTTGCAGACGGTTCTGAGGATCTGGGATTGTCTTTTTTATGAAGGCTCAAAGGTGCTTTTCCGTGTTGCTCTGACTCTCATCCTTCACTACCAGTCGCAGATCTTGAGAGCTCGCTCTCTGTCAGACCTGTGCGAGTGTTTCAAGCAGATAACAGGTGGAGGCTTCACTCTGGACTGTCACACCTTCATGCAGGTGAGAAACGTGAAAAACACATCAGTTTTCTCCCAGCGACATGAAATTGAAACGACCAAATGACTTTCCGCTTTATATGAGCAGCACATAAAAGAGCAGAGTCAGGGCTGGCCCCGGTGACGGGTTCCGGTTTATGTGGATTCTTTGTGGTCTCCGAGTTCCTTCATGGGCTCTCCTTCTACCTCCCAAAGTCCAAAAGAAACTGAAAAAAACTGCAAAAGGATAATTGAAGACTGAATTGTCCTTAGTTGTGAATAAAAGAGTGAATGGTTGGATGCCTCCAAATGTGACCCTGTGATTGACAGGTGACTTGTCCAGGTTAAACCCTGCCTCTCACTTAATGTCAACTTAGATTGGCTCCTTCCTTCCATGGCCTTTTGCACCGATAATAAATGAATTACTGAAAGCATTACATGACATTACTTAAATACCAGAAAGATGTTAGACGGAAATTCCCATAAGTCCGAAAATAAAACCTTTAGAGTCTAACATTTGACCAATTAAATAAAAATGATTGATAGACATGAAAATAGAAAATTGACAGCATGTGGAAGATTTGATGTTAGCTAACAAGTTCTGATGGTAATTCATTTGTGAGAACCTGTTGTCAGCTGACCCATGAATCAGTTGGGCTTTATGATATAACTGGATTAGATTATTCTAAAACCAAATCCACATCATCGCACCAAAGCGGGCCTACACAGCATAGATACATCTATGCTATGTAGGCATCTAGTGTAAGATGCAGTAAAAATTGCTATAGAAGAAAACATGAGAGCTGCTGTGAAGGAAGACGGGCATTCAATTACTATTTCATTTCATGTGCATTTGCTAAACATTGACATCGATCAAGACATCTCGTTTTGGAAATGTTCACCACACAGACTTAGACCCACATGACAAACCTTAGAATAGACATCACGTGCAATTACTGACCAGAAAATGCAGGATTAGGATTCATTTCCTTTGTTTTAGGCTTAACAGAATTGATCTTTAATGCAATTTTTTATCAACAGTTTGACATTGATTTAGTTTGATTTAAGCAGTTCGTAAAGTATTAAATACAAATGCCACTCAATTAACGTTTAACTTTTCTGCGCACTCAAGTCAACTGGCTGAATAATTTCAAGTTTCTTTGAAAAAAAGGACAACTGAACTGTCGCAAATACATGTCTTATGACAGCTTTGAATTTAAGAAAAGCCAGATTATAGATTATTTTAGCAATATTTATGATCACATGGATTATTATCACAGACCAATTGATGGAAGTTTATTCCAGATGCAGGTGCAGTTTTGAGAACTAGTGTAGCATCTTTTGGGGAAGCCTACAAAAGCAACAGGTACTCTGCATTGGAAAACTCCAGTGAAGTGTTATGCCTGAGAGGAATGTTTGTATTAATTCATGTCATCGTTTGGCCTTTTTGGTCCTTCTGATATATCCAACTTGAACAGAAATGTAAGATTTTGAACTGGACTTTATTTTGGACAGAGGAAAAAAAAATCATGAAAGCCTTACTCTGAAGTGCTTCACCGAAAAAAAATTCTTTCTGCAGAAAATCTTTGCCGAGCCTGGGAGTCTCTCCATGGCAACTATAGACAAATTGAGAGACAAATTCAGACGACAAATCCAGGAGGAGGAATCGCCATGAAGTTTGCAGATCAATGGGAATTTCCGTCATTTGGCCTTGGAACTGCATTGATTAAGTCTCATGTCACTAAGTGTTGACTCAGCGTCACAGAGGAGACAATGTGGTGGCTTTTTGTTAAATTCTGAGAAAAACATTGTACTCTCCGGTCCGTAAATCTGGAAGCTGAAACTTCCCCCCTGTTAGTGTTTCAGCCATCTTTTCATCAGGGTCCATTTTGTTTCTGTAAATACCTCAACATTATAACTCAAGTTGCTTTACGAATTGTAAGTTCTTGTACTTGTCCTCCTAAATGAATGACAGGAGTTGCTTCTGTGAAAGTGTCAGATGATCTTAGAAACATTTCTTCATTTGTGATACATCCAATGAAAAGAAATTAACTTGTTGCTTTACAATATCACACCAGTTAAAGGCAATTTCTATGAAATAATTGGATTTTAAGATTTTTGTGTCACAATACATGTTAAGCTTTCACCTTGGCAGCTCAAAACTGTGAACCATCATAGCTGACAATTGAAAATCTTGATTAAAATGAAACCAAAAGAATTATCAATCAGCATTTACTATTTACACCACCTTCTTTGTCACTTAGGTTTAAGTACAAAGAATAGATAATGACTTAGCTTAGTTTCCCGATCTCTCTCAGCCCCATAAAGAAGCAAACTCGACCACATTAAGCAGACTGAACATTTAATTCTGCACTTGTGCTTTTCTTTCTGTGACATGTCCAAATGTGTGCGGCGAAAAGGATCTAAGCCAAAAAAAAAAAAAAACAGGTTCATGTGACGAAGTGAAGAAAAATCAGACAAATCTGTCACTTTGTTTTACTTTTATTGACCTTTGACACAATTAGAAAACATTTCAAATTATCCATTAAAACCAGACTAAACTGCTATTTTTATGGGGAAAACATAACAAAAAAAACTTGTATTTTCTTCTATTATATGAAATGTTTTATGTTTATGGTAATACAACACTATGCGTGAGAGCTTGGTGAAAGACAGTGAATGTCCCACAAATGGCAGCAAGAAGTGTGAGTGAATCAACAACGACCTCTGTAGTTTCATGAAATGATTTTCCAGGTGAGAAGGCACTAATAAACCCTGACCTCAATACTGGGCTGTTTCAATAGTTGAATGGGGCTTTACAGAGTATACTGAAGGGAACAAGTTTTACTAAAACTGGGCTTCTGGTGCATGTACTCTTAACAGCAGGTAACAAAACAATGGCTACAATCACTTGAAGGAGTAGAGTAACATTTGGTTATTAAAGACTAAACAGCGAGCAGGGCTTAGACCAAAGAGTGACATGGTGAACATGAGCTCTCAGCAACAAATATTCACAACGACATAGAGGACAATGATATAGCAGCTTTATCAGCAAGAGCAATTTAGGCTTGTGTTCAGCCTGGTGTTATGTAGCTGCTATTCTATCTCACAGCCTGATGCCCACTCCTTCACAATACTCCCATTACAGAAAAGGAACTATGACTGGTCTTCCTCATAACCCAGTAAACCCCGTTCAACTGCTGACATCTTTTCTGCTACGTCTTTTTCTGTTATTGCTGCTCAAGATTTATTGTCTCTAAAATTTCCCAGTGCATTGATTTATTTTAGGGCGTCACAGACAGAATGCATCGCCAGCCATACTGATCTCCTATTTTTGGGACTAAGGTTTGCCCTTTCTCTCTTTCAAAGTACTAAGAACAGACCTTTAAATTCGAGCTCGGAGTTGGGTTATTTTTTCATAACAGTTAAGCTGAACGCTCAATGTCATGCTGTTTAAAGCCATATGTTTCAGCAGCTGCATGTATATCAACCATTTTACAACAAGATCACTGTGACCAAGTAAGCTCTTCCGTAAAGAGGGAACAAAACAGAAAATCATCTGCCTTACATCCCCTCTGATGCAATGAAATACCTTTCAGGAATTCTGTTCCCATTTCAATTATTTACATGAGGGTTGCTTTGTTATACAGAGACCTGGTAGGCAAACAGCCTATTTCCTAGATGTCACACTACAACTGTAAGTAAAAAAAAGCATTAACAAACTGTAACTATAGTTTATTGTGTTGTTAGGTGCCTCCAAAGGAAAGCAGGTCTTAAATCACAGAAGAAAACTAAAAGTAGTCTTTCATTGATGAATGCCTCCCCTGAGGAGTTTGAAGGAGTTTGCTTAGCTTTGAATTTTACACTTTATGATCCATAACTGTGTTGATTAATGGCCAAGGTTTTTCCCCTACATCAAGATGTCAAAGAAAGTTAACTATTTGGATATGAAATTCAGACAGTTATTCTTTTGGACAATTGACAATGAAGACAATATTAAATGAGGATTCTTCAATTATAGCCCAAAAGTCTTTTGTGAGGTCAAAGACCTTTGACCACAAAAGTGGAGTAATTGTTGACTCAAGATTGATTTAAAATTCCCTCTGGGCTTTTCTCAGATATTATCTCAACTTATGAGTGGGACAGACAGACTGACACCAGAATTCAACACTTGGGACTATGGAGTAGTTTCCCTAGAGTCTACCTATTGCCCTGAATGTAGTGAGGCAACTTAATAAAACAAACAAATATTTGCTGTAACAATTTCAAAATCCAGTAATTTTCCCTTTAAAGAAACAAATACCTTTATGTCAAGACCATTAAAATGGTCCCCCCAAAAACAAGTAAGAAATTTCCTCAAGTCCCTTTTACGGAAATAAATAGTAGACTACAAGCTGAGTCATTGACCCTTTGATCAAGATCCATCCTTATTCCATCGAAATTGCCCAACAAAGTCCCTTTTTTTGAAAGAGCAAGTCAATTCGGAAAGTGCGTATCAGGGTGATCACAGAGAGGCAGGGAGTGGAAGTATGGAGGATAGAGGAGGCAAGGTGGGATAATGCGTTCTGGCTTCAGGGCAAAGGTGAGTGGGCTATTCTCAGATGGTTTGATAACCAGCATGACTTCTCTTCCTGCCAATCAGGTAGGCCAAGAGCACAATAAGGACAAGAGCAGCCAGAGCTGCTCCAACGATGATGGGGATCAACATGTCATCTTCATCCAACAGGCATTCTTCCGCTGAGAGAGAAAAGACCCAAGAGATAATGAGACACTGCATTAGGGCAAGACTTCAGTAGATTCAACCTGGAAATAAAATCTTTTCGGAAATGTCAAACGTTTACCTGCACCAAACTGACTTTCAGTCAGACCAAAGGGCTGCACCTGCAACTGAAAGGTGTTGATTGTCAAATTTTGAGTAATCTGCAGAGATTGCTTCTCCCTGCACATGTAGGAGAAGCCTAGGGTGCCACGCAGATAGTCCAGATTTTCATTATGGGCCAAGAAAGGCTCTGGAAATAAAGAAAGAGAAGAGGGTTTCCTGTGTAAAACATGATAGAAGCATGAGTAGAAAAGTTGAAAGATATATCAGACAAATTCAGAGTACAGCAATAAGAGAAAGACACATTTTAATGGAGAAAAAAAAAATTACGATTTACACAGTTAAATGAAAGATTTCCTAACCATGACACAAACAGCACTATTGACATTAAAAGTAAACTTATTCTAATGACCTCAATTTCAATTACAATTTCATCTAAGACACGCTATTCTTTGGTGCTGAACTACAACTCGAGTTTACTCCAAAGTAATGTATTTTTCAACTGATCAATAAAGAATGTAAATGTTGTGACAACATTTTGTCAATAGAAACATTTAAACCTGGAAAAAAAATGTACAGAAAATTCAGTTTCAACAAACGTCAAACACATTTGTTCATCAGATAGAAGGGACCTAGCTTTCCTCCTACACAGTAGATGTAATGTGTACTCACCTGCTATGTCCGGCAGAACTGTTGACAGAAACACTTCACTCAAATTGTACTTTTTGGATGTAGAATTCTAGAGAAAAATAGCAGCCATTAGTATTGCAGTAAAGTAAATAGGCAGAGGCTCTATAAAACTAGCGCTGTCACTAACAGATAAGACCATACACAAAACCAGTGAGTTGATAAAGGGGACAAACAGTAAAGAATACTTTACCAAAGTGAATAAAAAGGTGAGATTTGTTTGGTCTACATCCATTATAAGCTGCAGAGAGGCACTTTCTGCATGACATGATCCAGAGCTGTGTGTGTGGTTGGGCTGGAGGTTCAAAACTTCTTGTACTGTCTGCACATAGGATAGAGAATTTGAATGTAAGACATTTTCTTTTTCTACATTCAACAGTTTTGAGTATAGATTTAAAGTACCTGATTTGTGCCAAGAGAAAAGAGGGTGATGTTGAGTTGGAGGCCCATGTTTGCCATTAAACAGACACTTCCACTACTGTTTGTAACATTGTAGCGCCCCATTTCAGGTCTGCCAGGATCCCTGTGTGGTGGGGCACTTGTTGCCGGGATTACAGTGGCAAAACTCTGGGGAAGGGTGACTGCTGCAAGGGAGTTACTAAACATGAGTCCTACCACATAAACTAAGAGAATATCAGGATGTGAATAATCCTATCAGTAAAACATTTATAGGCATGACATTGATGCTAAACACATTCAGGTATTTTCACAAACTACATTATTAAAACATCAAGTCTGAATGTATCATGTTTAAGTGGTATCACTTGTACTGTCTGAGACATTATAATATGGTAACTCAATACTCAATTGTGGGCAGTGAATGATTAAATGGGAAATGTTATTCATTCTGCAAGCAGAGAGCAATGTTTGTCATGAGGCTACAAGCATTAAATCAATCATTTACTTGTGTCTGGATCATATAATTCTCACTCCCAAAACTGCTAACACTTGGAAATGTAACAGTAAGGCAAAATGGGTTTGACAAAATTCCACAATACCACCAGTAATATATACAGTCAGCGAGCCTAATGCACAAGGTTGAAACACCATAAATAATTCTCATTTGGATGTAAAGAGGAACAAAAAAATAGTGAATAGAAAAGATCTATACAGAACCCAATGGATGCCAAATACCATGACGAGTGGATACCATGCAGTATAAAAAGTACGACAGTGACACTCAACATTAAACTCTGACTCCTGCTTCTCACAGGTCATCAGCTGACCATTTAGTGACCATTGAACATAAATGCATTGTTGTTGTCTATACATTTATGGTTTGTGAATCTTGTCTCCTAAAAATGAACTGGATGGTGTGTTTAAAAATAAAACCCTGTTAAGAAATTGCAGCGGATATAACTTGAATAGCGCCATTCTCTGATACACTTCATCAAACATGCTGGAGTTGTCAATAGCACACCTTTTGAAGAGATCAACAGTAGAGCAAACTAAAAGTATCTGATGAATTAATTCAAAACAAAAAAGCAAACAGGTTTTACACTTTCATCACTAAATGGTGTACAGTGTAAAGTACATGTCTAATGGTAGGAAAAGCAGCAAACACTTTTAGCTAATTTGTCTCTGCATGCCACTTCACACAGTGCCGTTATGTCTGTTCAATCCATTCATGCCTCAGTCGCAGTCTAATGAAAAATCAAACCCATATGCTTGAATTTCTCAAAAGAACAGACAGTGTGGTGTGTGATCAGTTGTAATATTCCTGCAAGCCAATGTTTTTGATTTCCAAAAATTAATGTTGCTGAACTGCTGAGAAAAAGTATCATCTGCAGTTGCGTTATTATCAAAAGGCTATTAATCCTATACATATGCTCTTCTTTGTGAGTTATATAGCAAAACACATATGTTGCAGAGAAACTGAAGTTTTTTCTTCAGAAAAGCATGAGCTGGAGAAACAAGTTCTCACACTCAGCAGAGGCTGAACTGTTTGAATGATTGAAAACCAGAAGCCTGGTAATTCAATCTGGGTTATCTAAGAGTGTCCTTCTGTCATTCAACCTCAGTACAGTGCTGTCATTTGGCACTTTGTTCCTCTCCCATCGCCGTCCTTTATCAAGAGCAATCAAACTGAAGAAAAAGAGAAGATAAAATTTGGGGACTTAACAAGGACAAGCATGTAACATTAACAATCCTAAAACCTCTTGCACAATTGTGGATTTAGGGGAGATTTTTTTTGTCCAGATTATTTAAAATTGCCCACCCATTTAGGCTGTACTGCTGGTAAAAGCAAAAACAAGAGACCTCCGATGTAATCCTTCTTTGTTTTACAAATGGCCATAAAGATGCAGTTATTTAGACATTGTTATTGTTATTGCATATTACATAAAAATCAACGAGGAAGCAGCCATCTCATAGAAAGCTAATGTTACTTGTATAACTATTCACTTTCAGGTCTAAACCTCGACAGGGTAAACTGGACCGATCCTGCTGCAGGCCACCATGGGCCTCGGGGAAAAGTAAGGCGAGGAGTTCCAATTTACAACCATACCGCTGTGCGGCGCTACACCTCCCAAGCAGGTGCTTAAACCTTGGCATCGTGAAATGCAAAAAATAGTGCGTTTCGACTCATTCAAATGCGTAACCCGGGTTTGACTGACAACGTAACCTCAAGTTAGCAACATGTTGACTTTGAGTTAGCTCACCGATCCAGGATGTTTCTTGCTAAGTTAGCTTCGACGTTCGAGTTAGTGACGTTCAACTGTTCTGTTAAATGGTAAACAGTTGTCAGTTGACACACATTAGCATAACCAACGCCATACATACCTAAAATCAATTGCAATGCTACTGCCAGGGACCAAGGCTGGACAACGCCGATCTGCTCCATGTTTCCCAACGACTTTCGGTTGGCTCTTAATAGCACGAAAAACCACCGTCAGAAAAAGGCTAAGGTTAGCTCGATTATGTTGTGCTATGCTAACGTTAGCGCAATAACAACAACAACGACGACGACTCGGGGAAAAATATTAAAAGGAAGAGAACAAAAGCAAAGTGGCAACAAAAAAGCCAGTCTCTCTCTGGAAGTCGGTAGGCGACTGCAGTTCTTGTTTTAATTGTCTAAGAGGTTTGTGTCGCTCGACGGGGACACTTTATCGCCGGGACCACGGCAAAGGCTGACTTCAGCGTCATGTGACCGGGGCTTTAAGAAACACCCAGAAAGTCACGTGGTAGGAAGTGACCCACACGCACGCACACAAACAAACAAAACATATGACTTACGATTCATTGGAGTATTACGACTGTGATTAGATAAACGAGCACAAAAAGTTGAACAAAAAGAAGAATCTCTATTATCGATTACATTCTTTTAGGAAAACCGTTCAAAACAAGTACTCAGGGTCAACAGTCCACAGCAATGGAGATTGTGGAAAGGAGGTCAACAAACGGGTTCAAGCAGGTCGGAATGGGTGGAGAAAAGTGTCAGGGGTTCTATGTGATAGAAGACAATCAGCCAGCACGAAAGGAAAGGTGTACAAGACAGTGGTTAGACCAGTGATGCTGTATGGTTTGGAGACAGTGGCATTGAAGAAAAGACAGGAAGCAGAGCTCGAGGTAGCAGAGATGAAGATGTTGAGGTTGTCTTTGGAAGTGACGAGGATGGATAGGATCAGAAATGAGTCCATCAGAGGGACAGCACATATCAGATGTTTTGGTGAGAAGGTCAGAGAAGCCAGACTGAGATGGTTCGGTCATCTACAGAGGAGGGATAGTGAATATATAGGAAGACGGATGCTGGAATTGGAGATGCCAGGCAGGTGGTCTAGAGGAAGACCGAAGAGAAGATTTATGGACGAAGTGAGAGAGGGTATGAAGTTAGTTGGTGTGAGAGAGGAGGATACGAAGAGTAGGGTTAGATGGAGAAGGTTGATTTGCTGTGGCAACCCCTGAAGGGAAAAGCCGAAAGGAAAAGAAGATCAAAAGTTCTTTAAGAAGTGTATCAGGAGCTATTGCTCATTCCTTTTATTGGTTTCACTTTTCTTGTGCAACATTTTTCATATAATCAGTTTCAAAACTCATTTTTAAGAGATTGTTATTAACTTTTTTGATTTTGTCTTTTGTGCTCTTGTTTTCACACATCTGCTCTCTACCTTAATCTTTTTTTCTTCTGATGGACATCGTCTTCCTGAGTGTCCAGCTTTTGTGGTCATTAGACTTTCGTTGTTACTATACAGAAGTCTAATGTTATTTCTACAAAGCCTTATATAACTAGTTGACAATAGAACCGCGTTGTGTTGAGAAAACGGAAACAACCCCCCCCCCCCAAATAAAACCACATGTGACTTGAAGGACATCATACTCAAACCAAGGGGGTCAGGAACATGTGGGTATCTAATTAAAGGCCCCATGTGTTCGAGCTTCAGTAAGAAATCCTTGGACATTTCACACACTTTTGTCAAAATGAAGTCTCCATGCAACCTACCCAGAGCAGCTATCTGCCTCCGTGGTCCCGTGTATGTAACCTCTGCCAACAATGGACAGACACACTTTTACCGTCTAAATTCTAATTAGCGTAGTACATTTAATTAAACTGATGTGTTTTTTTTAGATGAAATTACATTCAGTCATCATACTGCACCATTGATAACTGCATTAAAATGGCTTTGGAGACAAATGCTTAGCATGATGCAGTTCCTGAGAGCTCATGGTTGCAGTATTGAAGTCAGGACATCAGAGTCAACAGGCAGGTAGACACTTCAGCTCACCCACTTCCTCTGACCAGCGTGAATGGAAACATTGAGTAAGGCAGTTAGTAGCAACCAGAGGAGTAAGAAATACAGTTCTTCTGACGCTTGTAGCATCTACAAGTAAGTGGTGAAGATTTGATGTACTTTCTTATTGTTCATTGTGACTTTGAGAAAACGGCCCGGTGATCGTGCACACATTGGTGCAACGCGGATACAGAAACCGTTGGGTTTTTAGGCCTGAATTTCCTGCATTCAGGCCTAGAAATCACCTTTTCCTCCAATACTTAGATAAAGAATGAATACAAAAAATAAGTGAAGGATCCTATTTATTTTGTTTTTAAAAAGTAACGAAGATGAAAAAGAAGAGGTTCATGGAACCCAAAGGGGGAGCTATTGAAGAATTTATGATTGTCAAGTCTCTTCTTCTTCTTTTCTTTTCGGCTTTTCCCTTTCAGGGGTCGCCACAGCGAATCAACCTCCTCCATCTAACCGTATTCTCTGTATCCTCCTCTCTCACACCAACTACCTTCATATCTTCTCTCACTACGTCCATAAATCTTCTCTTCGGTCTTCCTCTAGACCTCCTGCCTGGCATCTCCAATTCCAGCATCCGTCTACCAATATAGTCTCTATGCCTCCTTTGTACATGGCCGAACCATCTCAGTCTGGCTTCTCTGACCTTCTCTCCAAAACATCTAACATGTGCTGTCCCCCTGATGGACTCATTTCTGATCCTATCCATCCTGGTCACTCCCAAAGAGAACCTCAACATCTTCATCTCTGCTACCTCCAGCTCTGCCTTTTCTGTCTTTTGTTCAGTGCCACTGTCTCCAAACCATACAGCATCACTGGTCTCACCACTGTTTTGTAAACCTTTCCTTTCATTCTAGACGAAATTCTTCTATCAAAGAACCCCCTGACACTTTTCTCCACCCATTCCAACCTGCTTGAACCCGTTTCTAAGTCTCACATGTTTTAAAATCCTTTTATATTTTACTGATTGTGGTCGTATCATCTCCCCATTGACCATGAGGGATATTTCCTCTGCAGACAAAGTGGTCCCATCTGCTCTTGCTGCTTATAAAGCAGTTGTTCAGACTCATTTATTTACTCATTACTCGAATTCATGCCCAACAGACCCCATTACTATGAAATCTACTTAATATTTGAGAAATAATAAGCAAGGAAAGGGGTCAAATTGGACCCAAGACGACAGGAAAGTTAAGGGGCTGGTACGCTGAGAGCCGGTAAATCAATCAAGCCTGTCTAGAGCGCTGAGACTGACTAACCAGCTCATGGATATTCAATAATCCAGAAAAAGATGAAAAGGAGATAGAGCCTTTTGTGGTTGTTTTTTCCCTTACCTTTTTATATAGGAACTGAACAAACCTCAGTCATTTGAGTTGCCATGGAAAACTCACTTCTTTTTATTGGATTTGAAACTGGAAGCTTTTGTTCAAAATCCCATCTATTTGTTTATCAATTCGTATTCTAAACGTCTTTCATCTTTAGGTTCAGTGATTTCACATGTTCTTTCACTGTGTTTAAGCCTTTTCAGTACTTGGTTCAACTGTGCTTGTTTTACATTTGCCAAACAAAGAAACTAAATGTAGAATGATGCAGTGTGTGAAAACATTAATGTTGAAGTCTCAGAAAATTCTTTGTCAAATAATTAATGTATTTTCAAATTGATGATATTTCACCGAAAGCTCAAGTGTTGCCACAGCATCTACATTTGGAAATAACGGTACAAGTGGTTCTTTAGGATTTTCACCTCGAGCTACCTAATCTACAGCAGTATCTTCCTCTTTCAGAAGTTAAAGTGATCATAGACTGAAATAATTGCTGAAATTTGTGTTCACTGAGATTGGATGAGCAAGCAACAGCCTGAAATAGTCACTGTCGTTGCTTAGATAGTCAAGAAGTAAATTCTGTTCAAACCACACAGTCAGATAACTGCACTACAGCAAAACCACACAGCGGGCTCTCGCACTGACAGGAAGATAGTTAAGGTACTGGCCTTCTGTATTATACATTTCTTCCTGTCAGAGGACCTTTTTTTATTGTCTCAAAAAGCCTCTTGGTTCCTTGCTATTTTCCATTCCATGTGACTAAATGAATATTATTTAGTTAATTCTGATGTGCATACACACACACCTGCACGCACACACACACACACACACACACACACACACACACACACACACACGCACGTATGCATACATACATACACAACCATCAGTCCACACACAATCTTGGTATTTACTTCATATTGCATTATAACCAGAGGTGGATGGTGTATTTAGCTCAAACTATTCACAGAAAAACTGTTACAAAGGTGCTTTGTAATTGTAGCAATCTAACTTTTTAGATTCCAAGTAAAATATATAGTTTTGTATGTAATGATAACCTGACTGATTTTCACAAGAGAAGCAGGGGAAAATGTATCAAGGACAGTTTTCGATTAACCGATAACACAATAAACCTTATCAATTGATTGATTTTATTTTACTACAAAGGGTGTCTTTTATTCACATGGGGAAAGTAAAAACTGTGAAGAACTAAAAGAGAAAGACAAAGAAAACAACAGTAGACAATCTTTTTTTCCACACAATAAACAAACACACACACACACCTCAAATGTCTCTGGTGAAAAAGAGAAACAAATAAAAAATGTGATTGACGCAGTCATCCCTTAATCATTAATACTGATGATTTAAGATGACCAAAATGATACGCGTAGGTCTGATCAGTACAAACTGTTCCTCCATACATATATTTGTTGCAACTTTGTAAGTGGAGACTTCAGAAATAATGTTTTATAAAATGTGCTCATGCTCCTCATCTCCACTCATCTCCTGTGTTACCACAGCATGAAGACAAAGACGCCACATTTTATCAACATGTTCTATGAATCTACAAATTGAAATAAATAATGGTATTTCCATTCCGTGTGTAAAACCAGTATATCTTTGTAAAATGAATGTCTAAGTGAGTGTAGCCTTCTGATGGTTATTTTCTTGTCCATTCTCTGCAAAGTGGATAGTTTTCTGGCCGAACCTGTCGTCTACTATCTGCTGGATGGGTTCCTGATTATTTACTGCCTTGTGACCACTGGACTGTACTTTAAAGAAAAGGTTTGTTTCACTTCATGCAACGATGTACAAACATATATACTGTTTGTATATATAGGTATATGTCTGTGTATGTGTGTATACCTATACACACAATACATCTTGTGTGAACCTTCACTGACTTTCAGCGGCACAACACTGACAGATCACTGTTTTTAAGTTGATACGTTTGTCATGAACTTCATCCTAATCCATCAAAGTTTTTTTTATTTACCTTTCACTGTCAATGAGCTTTTAGTTTTTACTTTTCCTTATTTTTTTTCTCCAAATATTTCTGTGAAGCCCCTACCTAGGCTGGATAAGCAGTAATAGTGTTTATTTAAGGAGTACATAAAAGAGAACAAATCCATAAATACTTACTCCTGACTATATGTAGCTAAATAGTGTTTGTGTTTTACCAAATTTGTCCTCTAATAACTATGCAGTTGAAAATGGTCTAAAATAATAACATATCCTGTCCTTAACGAAGCCTGTTAATTGTTAATCTATTTGTTCTGCTTAGTTCTTTGTCGTTCCTGGAGAGGATGCTGCAGTTGCTGTAAGTGTCTTATGTGTGTCAGACTCTCATCATCTTCTCCGTGCAATAAATTTGCATGTTTGCATTTGAAGTTTTCTCCAGTTCATTTTATGTGTTTTTCATTGAATAAGGAGGAAGAAAATAACAGAATTTACCAGGTAAGGTTGGTTCAAAGAGATCCTAATTCTAACTAAATGCACCTTTCCTGGCTGGATATTAATATGTATCCTCGGGGTCTCCGTTGGAACTTGAAAGGTCAACTGATGCCGATCCTGACCTGGTACTTGATCCTTCAAAAGGCAGGGTAAGTCGTCTTCAATCCACAAAGCCTTTTTGAAAAATTGCCGCCTTGTTTTGCAGATGTGTTATAAACAAGTTTAAATTTCATGATTTAAGAGCTGCCAGGAAAAAGAAATCTCAGGTAAGTTCATTAACTCTTACAGTAAAGCCTAGAATAATCTTAAACAAAGAGGACACCTATAACCTAAATAAGGCAAGCACTTCAGTATAAACAAACCAGCATAAAAGTCAGTCCACCAATATTCAAAACAAATGTGCAAAAACAATTTTTCAGACTTCTGAAATTCATCAAAAAATATGTAAATGTAAAAGTCCCAGCTCTTGAGACTCTTCAAAAAAAGAGACAGTAGTGACTTTTCACTGAATGCGAGGATTAAAATGCCACACGTTTGGATGCTATTGTCTTGTCAAAATCACTGTCTTAATAGGCCAACTGGAAGTCGAGGTTGTACACAAAAAAAAACAACACCAAAAAAAAGGACACAAGAGGATGGTTTGTCCAACAATCACTTCATTATAGAACCTCCTAAAGAGGTGGTATAATGTAGAGCTCAAACATTTAGGTGGAGGGTACATCAAAGATTGTATCATGAGATGAGATGAGTCAGGTCACAAGCGTTCTGAATAATGTCCTTGATTGATCTACATCAGACAATAATAACTGGTCAAAGATTCTCTTTTCCTATAGCCCAGACACGCACAGCAGCCGGATTTCCAGGCATCTTTGGTCCCCAATGCGTGATTCATCCTCACTGAACCATCGGAGTCCCCCATTCACATTTTGTCAAGATTGATCAGGCTTCTCTGTATCTGTGCTACATGGATTTCTAGCTATTGGGAAGAAATAATTGACCTAGATTAGCATGAGGAAAGAAGGGGGAAAAGTGACAAGCTTACTCCCAGGTACTTTTCTGAAACACATCTTGCTTGAATCATGTTAGGTATGTTTATAAATGTTCCGAAAAGTTTATTTCCTCACTTTAAGCATAACTCTTGTTTAACTGGTGTTAAATATGTCTAATTCACAGAGCAAAGAACGTCTTGGTTTCCTGGTATTTTTAACTATTGCTTTAGAGCTAACGTATCTTCCTGACTGTTAATCATCTTGCAAATGATTCCGACATTTCGGAAAATGAAATCCAATAAAGACAAAGCACATGTCAAAACACTTGAAAATGGTTTAATGATGTTTACAACAAAAGAGAACTGTACATTTACAGTAAAAGATTATTCTTTATATGTGTAGAAAAACAAAAATACAGCAGACAAATGCATCAAAATCTACTATGTATCCTGATTCACATACTTAAAACTCCTACACAATCTTTCAGTTCTATGCCACCATGACTGGAGGCGGCGTTTTTGTAGTTAAATCAGAGCAGTGTCCCTCAGTGTTTTAGTCCATGTTGAAACCAGAACTCTATATTAGAGTGCTGGAAAATCATGATTAGACTGCAGAATAAGAAAAAGGGGGGAAATTGGGGACACATTCCTTTAGATGAACCCAAGCTTCCACTGTGAGGCGGCTAGTTTTACAGAATGCATTTCTTGAGTTACACAGACATAATATGTACATGGTTGGCATTTTTTTTTTCCTATTTTTCTATCTTGTTGAAAGCCATGGTCACTTGGGCTGTGAACTGATATCACATACATGACACACCCAAAAACATACAAAAATACTATATCTTAACCTACTAAGAGTAAGACAGTTCTGCAATTAGTTCCATGCTGCGACAGAAAAAAAAAAAAGATTACGACAAACGAACGAGAAACAGACATTTTTTCCACGCAAGTTTTTCTCAGAAATATACCAAAATATACATCTAAGCTTTGGAATTACTGAGTCTAGGACTAAAGCCAGTGCTGGGTTTGTCTCTTAATACACATGCTGCAGGGTGGAAGGAAGAGAAGGACAGAGACACAGGACAGAGTGATATCTTTGGTATCTGCATTTGTCAAAAGTTAAATATTTGGATTTTTGCTTTGGGATAGCGCTTGTGAGGTCCTATAACCTCACTTGGAGTAAAGCATTTAACAAAGTGTCACTGAAGCCCGCCGGCCAGAGGTCTGAGCTGGGGGGACACAGTCCATGCAGAGTGACGGACCATGATGCATAGTGTCACAGCTGATCAGAGTCTGAGGTGAAGAGCCAATGCCAAAGGAGGGAGCAGGAAGGAAGGAGGAGGGACACAGCAGTGAGATCTAGTAACCGCAGGATGTGTATTCCTGGAGACAACAGGGTTAAGTCCTGGGACTCCAGTGTACAGATGAGGAAATTACAGACACTGTGAGAGGCAACAGCATTTTCACCTAAAATCCTTGAGAGAAAGAGCAAATGGGGAAACAAGTGGATCCTTGCAACAGCGCTCAAAAACAGACATACAGACGGACAGATAGACACAGTCCTGAGCATTTACAGTGTGCACAGGATGAACCCTCAGTGTGTATTAACAAACATCCCCCAGCTATCACCAGATTGGTTCCTTTACATGTGTGTTGGAGAAGCCCTCTCAGGCCCATTTGACCCACTCCGATCCCCACCCACAGGCACTGAAACCGCTGCACTGACCAGGCTGAGTGTTTCCACTGGGTGATACACATTCGCATGCAAATTACACATGGACTGACCACTCGGGGAGGGGGGGGTGGGGGGGCAGAGCGTGCAGCCAGGATTTGATGCTGAGCAGTGAGGCAGGGATGGGCGAGACGGCCTCATTTGTATACAATCAGTTAGAAGTCTTTGGTTAATGTTGTTACCGTGGGAAAGCGAGTGCTGGCTGTAATCGTACACCGCCATGTGGGAAGACAAAAACATACCAGTACCTGGTTAAAAAATTGTGACAAAAAACAAACAAACCCACAAGATTGTCAAAATGAAAACGTACTACGCTTATATAAAGTCAAGTTAATGTTTTTTTTTTTCTTTTGTGAAGGAAAGTCTATGAATGTAATTTCAAATTCATACACACACACACACACGCAGTAATGTCATGACAGCTGTGTGTGCGTGTGTGTGTGTGTGTGTGTGTGTGTATGTGTGTGTGTGTGTGTGTGTGTGTGTGTGTTTGAGTGTTCCAGGAATCCAAAGGAATAAAAAATAGAAGCGGACTTCGGATCCAGTCACGATCGATCGCGCGTCTTTCGGATTCCCCGAGGACAGCCGAGGACACCCTGTCTTTCAGAATGGGCTTGAAAGCTCAGCGCTGGCGCTGGGCTAGCCCCTGTTCACGCTCCTTCAGCCCCGGTCGAGGCAGAAGGCCGCCGGCGAAGGAGCTGGGATCCGTCCGAGGTTTTCCAGCTGCTGATTCATCCGATTATCCACTTTGCTGGAAGCACCTCCGTCGCGCAACAACTGGAGCCTAAGCAGATGGTTCGAGGTAGCGAGGCGGGAGGAACGGGGTCCAGGAACGAAGGTGCTGGCCGGCGGCCCCGGTTTTCGTTTTGGCGGCGATGGCGCCGCTCCGGGTCCCCGGCGAGCGGCGGAGCAACAGAGGAGTATTGTTCCGGGACGCCGCTGGAAAATTCAAAGACGGAAAAAAAAAGAGAGGGGGAGAAGATGGCAGCGGAGCCGAGGTCTTGATTGCGAACGGGGCTTCACTTCCAGGTTTGCTAGTAAAACAAATCAGAGGGCTGCGGCGGCGGCGGCGGCGGCGGCGGCGGCGTGCGCACGCGCCCGTCCAGGGCCCGCCGCCATTTGAGCCCGCCGAGGCCTCCAGCGAACGAGGAGAACCGAGAAAGGAATGGGGATCGGGAGACCATCGCAGCGTGAGGGAGGCGGGGCTTAACCCGGAACAGCCACCTGACAATTAAGAGATGGCCTGTCAATGAAAGGTTTGCCTGTCACTCAAAGGGTGGCCTGTCAATCACAGGGTCCGCGTCCTGAGACGTCCAGCCATTCTGTGTTTGGACAGCGGGGGGCGGGGGGGAGAACCCGGTCGTGTCTTAGAACCCTCTGGAAACCATCTTGCTGTGAGTTGAGAGGTCAAACCACTGCGCACGCGCACACACACACACACACACACACACACACACACACACACACACACACAGGCTATACATGTGTGTGAGAAGGGGGGTCGACCTCAGAGGTGAGGAGGTTAAACCTTTCAGCACCTTCTCCAGACAGAACACACTCCTCCTCCTCCTCCTCCTGCCCTCTCTCCCACCCCTTTGCCCCCCCACCTTCTCCTTACCCCTTTTTCACCCTTGCTTTCCTGTTTTTTGCCTCCCTCCTCCTCCCCCTGTTATCGCTCTCCCGTCCACCTCCTCCTTTCCTGTAAACTCTTCCTCCTCCTCTTCTTATCGTTCACTGAATTCCTCCTCCTTTTTCCTCCGCCGGGGTCGGCCGTTCTCCGGCCGCCCTCCCGGGTTCCCCACCTGGACCTCCGCGGCCGGCCCTCTTCGTCTTCGCCCATCTTTGCGGCCGCCGCGACGATCGCTGCCGCCGTCGGGATGATTGACGCTGGTGGAAACGTAACCCAGCTCTAGCTGGCGTGGATAGGCGGCGGGTTACGTGAGCAGACCGCGCCATCGGCGGTGGAGCCGGGGGGGGTTGGTATTCATCCCTTCATCAGGACGGTCACCTGTTCATCACCGCGGCAACGGAGTCTTCCATCGTCGGGTTCGGGAACGGCGGCGTTCTAGCGCCGCGCTAGCAAGCGGGGGGAGGGGGGGTTCAATCCCAGAGTTTATTTTAAGTGAAACTGAAGTCCCAAGCCCCCCCGTGGGGTTTGTTTGTCGTGATTTAGGGTTCCAGGTTACCCCCCCCCTTGCCCCCCGCTGTTTTTTCACCCTCCCAGAGAACCCCCCTCCCCCCCCCACTCACCCCACTAAACTCTCCCTGACCCCCTCCGTCACCTCACCCCTCCGCCCTCTCCCTCGTCCTTACGCTCCTTCCCTCCATCGCTCTTTTGCCTGTTCACTTTCTCCTTCCTGTCAAAGTTCATGCACTTCCTGTCGCCCCCCCACCCGCTCTTGCCAGAGAGCTAGCAGACACACACACACACACACACATATGCGCACGAAAACACGCACACACACAGCAGTGAAAAAGTCAACCCTCTGGCTGTGTTGGCCCGGTCACAACCCCAAAAAGCCTGCAGGCATTTAAACACACACACACACACACACACATTCAAACACACACGCGCGCGCACGCAAACACACATACACACAAGCCAAATGTGCATCTAACCCAGTCATGGCCCAGTCAACACCTCCACCCATGTCGCTTTCGCTCAAACTGAGATGACACACAAACACGCACGCACGCACGCACGCACACATACACATACACACACACGCACACACACCCACGCACGCACACACACACACACACACACACACACCAACACACACACACACAAAAGTGTCATGATATTAGCATATGTGTGTGTGTGTGTGCCTTGCTGTGCATGCACTGTATATTTTTGTGCGTGTGTTTGTTCAT
>CAAKHD010005360.1:23918-43538 GCA_901007705.1 Fistularia tabacaria
ACGCCGTGTACAAAAACACTCTGTGAACGACACACACACACACACACACACACACACACACACACACACACACACACACACACACACACACACACACACACACGCAAAGAGATATACTGCATGAATATACTATCTATCCTTTCAGCTTCAACTGAAGCTGATCGCCAGCTCCATGTTCAAGGGGAAAAAGGACAGCTATCCGCAAAGTGTCGCTCAACCTTTTGTGGACACCAGAATCAGTGAGTGCCAGATGAAACTACTTTACACGACTTTACACTCATCACAGGTTTTTTTTTTCATTGAAAACTATCTTTATCACGTTCCGTTGCATTAGATGATCAGGAAATCAACGCGAGGGTCCTGCAAATGATTCGCAATGAGCACATCAAGGTAATAAATTTAAATTTTTGAAAGAAAGGGAATCAGAATCACATGAAATAATGTCATATTTTTCCTGTTTTTTTTTTTTTTTTGCAGTACAGTGTCCCAGTGACTAAATATAACCGAAATGGTTTTAAACCGAGGCCGCGACAGCTTATCCTCACCCAGGCAGCCGCTTACCTGATAGATGATGTAAAAATCAAACAGAGAGTGTTGTACACCTCGCTTAAAGGTCAATATGATAGAGAAGTGGATATTTTGCCTCTGGTCATGGATGTTTTTCTCCGTCCGCCAACGGCTGTTTTTTCTCTCATTTCAGGGATTTCAGTCAGTAATTTGAACGACTGCACCGTTGTCTTCCACATAACATGTGAGGACCCCAAACAGAAGGTATAAATAATATGTAGCGTGTTAAGAAAAATACAGTGTGAAATTCAGGTAAGAAATATAAGGGGTGCAAAAGTGCTCCGTTGGGTGAATTGTCAACACTTCATAGATGTTTGTATGTATGGCAACAGATGCAAGCATATCACCAAAAATTCAAATGTATATATGTGATATGAAAAATTCGACTGTTCTCCTCAGGGGGATCTTGTAATGCAGTGTGAGCATCTGTTTGAGCTGGTAACCAAACTCAGTGTCGTGGCGAACAAGCAGAACGCGGTCAAAGTGGTTCAGGGCAGGTGAGTCGGCCTCCGAGGGAGGCATCGTAACTATGTGCAGGAAAAAATAACAACACAAGATGCGATAAAAAGCATTTTCGCTCTGGATTCTCAGCATCAAGATTGAAATTCAGGCAGGCAAAGAGAGTGCCGTGGACTTCAGTGCTGGCCAGGAGCCACTGGTGTACAAAGCCAAGAATGGACACCTCATGGTGGTGAGTTCGATTTGCTCGCGTTGATATCATCGACCGCCTTATTTTATGATCTAAATTGTGACACGTGAGTTTTGTCGCCGCAGGTCACCACTAGAGCACGAATACGGTAAAGTGTGCACTTGAGAAGACACACAACTGCATATTTCATTAGGAGAGCCCAAAGGAGAGGATCGTCGCGGCCACAAGATACATGTCTGAAGTGAAGTACTTTAGCAATCATGGATGAATTTGTTTTGGTACAACCCTTTTTACTTATACTAGTGCTCAATTATTAAATGCAATTCAAACAAGTATGAGGTTTAACATATTTTTGTGCTCTGCAGGGGTGAATGCAATTTACGGCACGTTAACCGAAAACATACATTTTACCCGCTTTAAGGAATGTGTGAATCAAACAAGCACGTTTGTATGCGCACATGACCATAACAAAAATTCAAGAGAAACGCTGATCCTTTTTGTAGAAATTTATTTGTGATAAAGTATGTATAAATATAAAACATACATATGTTCACTTCTGTACAACAGACCCAAGTACTGTGATTGGTAGACATAAACTCAAACTGTGCAAACACTACATTCTTCGATGATTTGCAGGGGATGAGAGAAAGCTCTGATATCTCTTCCTGTTAAAAAGCTTGTAGACAGGGTTTAGTCCCTGCTGGGGAGCTCTAGTTACAGTCATTCACTTCAACCTCAGTATCAATCATGTGATCACCCGAGTCTGTTTAACGCCTCAGGCCAGATCTCGAGTTCCGTCTGTAGAAAGTCATTTTGTGGAATAAAAGTAACCGAACGAGTGCTCCAAACCGAAAAACCCCCCACAGCAGAACTCCTATGAAATGTTCCATCTGCTTGGGACAGCTGAACTGTACCCAAGGTGATTGAAAAGAAGTAATTAATGTTCACTTCCTGCAGGCTTCGTAACAGCCGGGCTAAGATCTTCTTGGAATATAACAGTGCCACCATGTGGTTCTAAGATGGTTGACAATTGCCTCGTACACTCTGAACCACTGGACCCGTCAAAAAGCCATGTGAGGAGAAGCAAAATTAGACGTGCATAATGCTCTCTTGGGTGTAATGTAGTTAGAATCACAAAAAAATAAAATAAAATTATAATACTTTTTTTTTTTCCACAAACAGATGAACTAGGTCACCTGCACCACTAAATGAAAACATCAATGATGAATGAGTTTCTGCACACAGGCGGAAACAACGATACACGTTATTAGGACTAACATGAACTAAAACACAACAGCCTGTCCGACCACGACAGAGATGACACACATACATAAAATCATTTTACCACCACACACTGTTCCATGACCCTCATCTTGTAGAAGTCTCCTGGAGAAAGCTGATTAAATAAGTGGAAGTAAGAAAGAGGCGCTGGGTGTTAAGGCACATTTGTAAAATAGACTGTCCGGCGGTCACGGGCTGAATGAGAGAGAGGTCACTGGTGGTGGTGTGTGCGGTCGTCGGGTCGTTTAATGTGAATCCTACGAACTCGCTCGATTCGTTCTCGCTCCTCATCTTCATCTAGATGATGGGATCTTCCTGCGGCGCCTCCTGTTGCCTCCAACAGGGCATTGTCTGGTCCTCTGCCATCGTGAGATTCATACAGGAGGATGTTGAGGGTCTCCTCATAGATCCGTGCTTCTGGGAACTCCACCTAAGCAAGAGATCAGACATTTGAAACCCCAACTCTATGCAGGCTAAAAACACGAAAAGGCAATTCTCAGATAAGCACAGCGGAAGGAACATGTACCTTTGTCTGCTTCTTTTCAGTTGCATAAACAATGGAGGTGCAGCATACTTCAGCGATCTTACGACCCTGGCCATAAAATGACCAACAACAGATCTCATCCCCGATCACATCTTTGATGAAGAGCACGCGGCCGTTGAACCGCAATGACAGCTTGTCAAACAGTTCAATGTTTTTCAGCATGTTGTCATCAGAATTGCTGAATAAGGGAAAAAAAAAATCACGAGAAGGAATTTTCACTGTGATCAGTGCCCCATTTAAATCTGTCCCATTCAATTACTATTTAGCGTCAGATATTTCAGAGCAGCTCACCTGGTGTATGAATACTTGTTATTGCTTCGGTTATACAGTAGTTTGACTGTAGGCTGTGAAGAAATGGAATTTGATTTGATCAAAGAAAGAGCTAAAACCAAACGCATCTTGATAGTCAAAACTAACATGACAAATTGTAAACTTTTTTTTTTTTTTTTTTTTTTTAAATCACATACCTTATTTGAAGTTGCAATTAGCTTCTGCTCTTCCTTGGAGGAGGTCATCAGAGGCACTTTACAAAGGGGTTCATAAGTTTCTTTGTTCTGTAAGACAAGTTTTTTTTTTTTAATGAAATGACGTGGCCCTGGAAATACTGCAATACCTGTGGGACAGAGTGCCACGTGGTGGACCCATCATTATGACAAATAATGGGACCACCGTCCCAGACACACAAACTGTCAGAGGTTAAATTGATTCAGATGCCATAGCCAAATAACAAAAAAAGTTCTGATGATTTGATGTAAGACTGAATGGAATTGGGTAAGGATGGTACCTGCAAAGCTGCTGTACATTCATCAGCGAGGCCTTGGACAAGGTAATACTTTGCTTCGGCGAGTAACTCCTCAGTTTCCCGTCGACTATCTGGGAGAGGCACTGCTCCATCTCTTAAGAAGTTTAAGATAGTTCCAAAGTGTTTCCCACAACGATCAATCAAAATCCAGCCTAAGAGAGGAAAAAGGGTTAAACACCCATAGACTGCAACAGTATTGGTGGCTTTTAAGAAAAGCCTGAATATTACAGAAGTGAAATAGCAAATCTGTTTTTTGACAAACTGACTTGGGATGATGCTTATGTAATGGGGAGGATTACTTTGAAAACAAGATAATTGTTCATCATGACATCAGTATTGAGCACTTATTTTCTCAAAAAAAAAAAAACACCTCACCTTCACTATCTGTGAGGACCTCCATTCTCCCGCTGAACATGGCCTTGAGCATAGTGTCCTGTTTGGTTAGTGTCTGCATTGTAGTGTAGTACAGCGCCCCACCGACATTCAACTTCACATACTTGGAGCTTGGGCTGGAGCCTTTGAAAGATGTGGTCCGGGTAGTAGCTGCCGGCACTGCCGAGCTTACCACGCTCTCTCCTGACATCTCTTCCTGGGACAGGCATTAAAAGATGACACGGTGATCAGGGACCTTGATTTAAATAAATGACTCTAGTCAAAACTACACGACTGGAAAAAAAAAAGGTTGAAAATGACCACAAAGAGATACTCAATTAATCTTAAAAGGCTAAAATGGCTATGAACAGAAATAGGAACATCAATTTTTTATTCCAGTTGACATATTAGAGATCTGCTGCTACACAAGACAAGATGACATGATCTTATTTGTACCTGTAATTTAAGTATAAGACTCTTATAAACTTCTAATACTGTATTTAATTAGTCTGACAACCTAGATAACACGTATAGTTTAATTTATAATGATAATTAATGTATAAGGTTCTCATAAAATGTTTTTCCGCTCTCCTCTCCTTGATTGAGAGACTGAGTGTCCGATCGATTATTTCATGTGTGCCACTAAACTTGGATATTTATGGCAAAATGAACTCAACACACATACAATGAATTAACTTCATTGAGGGGCGTAAAATCGTTGTCGAAGAGCGGTGACTTTTAACAGGTCACGTTACCGCGGTGCATCAAAAAGTAAAGGAATAGCGAGACATCGTTTCAAAGGCAGGACTCATTCTTTTCCGATTAAATATTGATATTCAGTATATATAATCCCGATCTCATCTCCAGTCGTGTCTCACATTATCCGTATCTCTCTAGAGGTAATCTAATTTTAGCTTCTACGGCTAAAGATCGAGCTCACGAGTTAGCATTTCATACAAACGCTAAAATACCATATAAAGACTAAACAGTTTTACTCGGGCAACTTTCCATCGCGTTCTGTTTGTGTTGTAAATAATATAACGCTTATAGTTTAGATGAACAGACAAAATTACCATAGAACCCGCAACAGACTTCGTAGATGTAGCTTGCTAACGTCAGTCAGCTAACACCCACTTCCTTCCGGTCCGGTACTGCGCAGTTTGAACAATTACGTCAACTTTCCAGTGACCGGTTTAAAGTGGTAGTTATATTGTTTTAAATTGCTGAAAAATAACAGCTGAAACAATAGATACACATGCGACGAGTCACTATAAACCGACCCTTTTACTCTATTCTCACTTTAACTGCGTTTGACTGAGCCACAATAAGACAGCTTATGTTTATTTATATAGGATTGCACGTTTCCGCTATGGAAGGAGTAACAGTAATAAAAGCCCCCCCCCCCCTCTTCGCTTGTCTAGTACACAGAAAAACAGGAAAATAAAGTTGCTCATTTCATAAAAGGCTAGTCGAAACTTTGAAAAATGCTTAAATGCCGTCGATCGATATGATAATTTATCTATGTCTATCTGAGGACATACAAACACGGGAAGGCTATCGTCTGCACCACCCGGAATAATTTAATGCGACACAGGGGATTAATGGTCTCAGTCAATGTAGGGCTCACCTCTCATTGTTTACATTTCCAAAGGATATGTAAAGTCTGCTTCCGAGGCTGTCATTAGCAGACAATCGAACCAAATTCCGAACCAATGCCAAATATCGCTAAACCAATGTGACAAGGTCCCTTTTTTGAGACATATCAAGTCGAACTGCGGCGAAGTAGCCCCTGTGTGCTAACAGTTACTACCGCGCCGTCCTGTATCGCCGATCCACATAATGGCATGTTAGTCTGGCTGGATGTCCTCTTGCTCGGATCTTAGAGACAACAACATGACTGAGGAGGTATAGCACAACTGTGAGCCTGCAGGCCCGGACTATATCTTCACTCGAAAACAACCAAAGGTAGGTCCGATGCGATGGCCCCTCTGGAACATTGCCATTATCACCCCACTGATCAAGTCAACATAACATCCCAGTGCTTATGTCTATGTATGCTATGGATTGCAGCAGTGCATCTCTGCACAATCTTTTTTTTTTTGCTCCCCCCTTCCGAGGGTGCACGATGTTTAGTGTACCTCAAAGCTCCAAGTCCGAGTTTTTGGACAAAGCCAGGCAGGCCAGGGAGGAGAGGAAGGGTCAGAAGGAGAAGGAAAGAGCAGCAATCCACATTCAAGCCCTGGTCAGAAGATTTCTCTGCCGCTGCAGAGTCCAAAGGCAAATCAGGTGCTCCCTAGTTTTCCATGCGTGCACCCACTTTTCGACTAGTTTGATTAATGCTGCTCAGAGTTAACTGTTCCCTCACAGTTTGTACTTTATCGAGCTGAATACTTTCTTTGTCTCACCAGGAAAGAAGTCGATGACTATTTTCAAGCTTCTGAAAGTGGGACATCCAAAAGAAAAGCCCTCTCGCTTTTTAAAATCGCCCGGAAATTGTTATTTGTCTTTCGCCAGGAGGATAAGATGGTGGGTTTTTTTTATCGTTGGCATCAAATATTTTCCCTTTCAGAGCAATATAGGAGTATATGTGATTTTCTGCCTTTTTTTTAATATCGCACAGAGATTTGAGAAGCTCTGTCGTGCTATTCTTGCCAGCATGGAGGTTGAAAATGAACCTAAAGTGAGCACTCCTATTTATTCTCTATCCCTACAAAACAACAATACGACTGACTTTTATTTTTTGCGGTGACTGATCTCACATTTGGCTCTCAGGTCTGGTATGTGTCTTTGGCTCTATCCAATGACCTCTTAGTTCCTTGGATCAAACACATAAAAGATGTGCTGTGGACCTGCTGTCAGTTATTGAAATATTTAAAGGTAAGGTCATAATTTTTTAAGTTGTGTTTTGATATCTGTCGTGCTTGCTTATTCTACATAATCTGTTATGATTTGCAGCCTGATATACTTCAGGATAACAAATTGGTAACACTATACCTCACCATGCTGGTGACGTTCACAGACACCTCAACGTGGCGAATAGTCAGAGGGAAGGGTACGTTTTTACTTTAAAAAAAAAAACTGTTTCTCATTGGACATGTTTTTTTGGGAATAAAATGTATATTTCTCCCCTCATTGTTAGGAGAGGCTCTTCGACCGCATTTGACCAAGCTTTGTGAAAACGTCATGGGTCATCTCAATCAAAGAGGATTTTATTCAGTTTTACAGGTTCCGTCTTGCACTTTGTTCTTCCTCGATAGTATCGGTGTAGAAAACACGAGAACTTTTTATGCCCCCGCCTGCAGTTGTCACTTTAATGAAATCCGCTTTCCCTTTCAGACCTTGCTGACCAATGGCTTGGCTCGTTCTAAACCGTCTCTCTCCAAAGGCACCTTAACGGCGATCATCACCTTGTCGCTAAGGTGAGACTGGGGGTGATTAGACTAGACTAGAAAAGAGTTGAATAGAATACAATATTTCTTTAATCGTCCCACAGTAGGGAGATTTCAACCACTCACAGCAGTAAATGGACAGGGCAAGAAAAAGTTATCAAAAATAGAAAACTAAAAATAAACAGCGTAAACAAAATATATAGACATAATAGAACTTGTTTAACAAGTTGTAACTAAACTAAACTAAAATAATGCATTTCCTGATGGAAAAAAAAAAGTCTTAAAACTTCAACGGGTTCTGTGACTCTGATCTTCTTGTTTTTATGTCTCAGTGACAGGCTCTTGCCTTTTGTATTACCTTTTCATGTTGTCATTTATTATATTCAAATCTCATGAACACAATATCTCTGTCTGACCTTTGGGCTATATCTTCAAGTTTGGTAATCATCAAATATAAAAGTATAATTGTCATTGCAAGGGCACAAAAACTGGTTTCGCCACTGAGGTCGATTTTTTTTCTACTTGCTCATTCGCCGTCCCTTGAAATACGTCGTGTTTCTCTCAGGCCCGTCGTCGCGGCTCACTTCTCCGACAACCTGCTGAGATTATTCCTCCTTCACATCATGTCCGTTCCAGCCGTTGTTTCCCACCTCAGCGTCCTTACCCCAGAGGTAAAAAAGTCCGTCGGCGTGACACATTTCGCCCGCAGAAACCAGATTTACAATTCAAACTGTCATGGAGTAACTTTTGATGTCTGCTCTCTTTCGACAGTGTATGACATTGATCCACACTCATGACCTATTACGGAAGTTCATTCTGTTCCTCAGTCGGGAAGAGCAATGTTTGGATATCTGTGGGGTTCTTGAGGGGAGCCACACACTCTGCCTCCTCGGTATAGTCTCTTCAAGCATAAAAAGGGCTTGCGCTGTACTTCGCTGTCGGTGTGACAATTAAGCGATATGTTGTCTTTCCCGCGCTCGACAGGTAACTTGATCCAGTTGGGATTCCTCAATGAGAAAGCCGTAGAGGACGAGGCCAACCATTTTGTCAAGGACCTGACGGACATGCTTTCGTACTGCCAGGGATATGTTTCCCAAAAGAAGTCCAACCTGACCCACTGGCACCCTGTCCTGGGCTGGTTCTCACAGACTGTGGACTATGGGTGTGTAGCAAAGTTTCAAAATACACAGAAAATAGAGCGCGATTGATGTATCATTGAGGTGACGCCATCAGGCTTTCATTAATATTTAAATGTGAAAATTCCGAGTAAGGCATCATGTGTTCTGACATTGATATTTGGTTGAATGAAGGTTGGGATGTGAACGTGAGTGCGTCTCCATGCCAACCACCTCCTTCAGAGCGCTGATGACAGCTGACATTATTCGTTATCAAACGCCTCCGGAGTGTTAACACCCACGCAACGTGACATTTTAACGCCTCTGGATAAGTCCGTTGTCGGTCTGTGTACGGCTGGATTTTCAGTTTAAGCGAAAATGCAATCCCTCTCCAGCGGAAAATTGACATTCGGTCCAAATATTATAAGCCAGCATCTAAATGTACGTCAGTTATCAACCAATATATCAATACTGGATTTTTGCCTCCCTGATATCAGTCAATTTTTCCTTTATTTCTTTAATTAATTAACTCTTAATATCCCCATGTTATTGTTTCTTGGCCCGTCAGTGTGATTCAACAAATGCCCCTCTTTTTCTTGCCCTCTGTAGCCTGAACGAGTCCATGCCGCTGGTCACGAAACAGCTTCAGTGTCTGTGGGGCGTTCCCGTCATTCGGACACTCTTCAGCGACGTCCTCTCCAAAAAGCTGGAGAGCCAGGAGCCCACGCCCTCGCCGCCACAACCCAGCACGTCACAGAACAACCTGCCGGTTAAAAGTGAGAAATAAGTCAAAAGAGATTTCGAGTGTTTTAAACTGACATGCCGGGTGATTTTGTGGGAAATCACCTGTCGGGAGGTGCATAGAGAGATGATAGACTGAGACGTTAAAATTAGCGTAACCTGCTTCGTACATCATGACCTGTCAAGTGCATTCTCTATCGCTATCTTGGGCTTTTGTGAATTTTAAGAGAAAGGGACGGTACCCAGAAGCTTTTTTTTGCGTTGTCAAAATGTGCTCATGATGGCTTCTCATCGATTTAGATAAGTGATTTTACCAAGCAAAGAGATGTCTGTCTCCTTACTGCATGATAAAGAAGAGAAAAACACCTTTATTCTCATCCTGCTGTAGAAAGGGTTGGTGGGAGAGAGGGCACTTTCTCAAAAAAAAAAAGATTATTGAATGCACATGAAAAAAACAACAATCTTATCTTTTCGGTCTTGGTTTCGACAGACCTTTTCAAGAGAGCTTTTCAAAAATCCGCCTCCGTGCGAAACATCCTGAAGCCAGTCGGTGGGAAGCGAGTGGACTCCGCCGAAGTCCAGAAGGTGTGCAGCATCTGCGTGCTCTACCAGACGGCTCTGTCCACCCTGACCCAAATCCGACTCCAGATACTCACCGGTCAGTGGCCGCATTTCGCCTCTCGCGCAGACGGTCAGAAAAAAAAGTCGAGCCGGTGACCTTTCGTGTCCTGCAGGTCTCACGCATCTCGATGACCTCCTCCCCAAATTGTGGGCCTTCATCTGTGAGCTCGGACCTCAGGGAGGCCTCAAGCTCTTCATGGAGTGTCTCAATAACGACACTGAAGAGTCCAAGCAGCTCCTGGCGATGCTGATGCTCTTCTGCGATTGTTCGAGGCATCTCATCACGTAAACCACATATATATGTATATTTTTTTTTTGTCTTCATCTGTTGTGTGGGACTCGAGTTCACGAGACCCCGCCGATGTGTTGCAGGATTCTGGACGACATCGAAGTGTACGAAGAGCAGACGTCGTTCAAAATTGAAGAACTCGTCACCATCTCCTCGTTTCTGAACACTTTTGTGTACAAAATGATATGGGATGGCATCTTGGGTGAGTGGGGTTTTTAGAGCATGCAGATTTATAGTGATAGTTGGAATTTAACAAGTGTCTGTTTTAATAACACATGGTAAGATGATTAATGATATACCTGCTACTCACATTTGAATGAAATTCATTTATCAAAAAGGAAAACACACACTTATAACAAATAAAGAACAATTCAACCGATACGATTAGTTCTTCTTTTTTTCTGTAGATATAGGGATAAAAATATTTCATGCATGTATCTGTAGACACACACACACTTGTATATATTCATACATATATGTATATATGTGTGTGTGTATATATGTATATATATATATTATATAATATATGAATAAATATATAAATATATATGTATATATATGTATGTATGTATGTGTATATATATGTGTGTGTGTGTATATATATATATTTTTTATGTATTTATTTTCATTTTTATATATATTTTCATTTTCGGATCCAAATATAAGCCGCACCAACTAAATTTGAAAGGAAAAAAATATTTTACATATACAGGCCGCGCTTGCTTACAAGCCGCAAGTGTCCATTTTATTTTAGATTTAGATTTTTTTAAACTTCTGATGAAATGGCTGAAAACAGTGCCTGTAAAAGTACAGGTGAAAAAAATTGATTCAGTAACCTACCAGGAAAAGTAGTTGATTGCTATCTTCATCTTTACCCTACGCACTAAAACCACTGAAGTCGTCTTCTTCATCAAACAGCCTCAGAATCCTCCGTCACTCACTTCCTTAGTCTCGCTTTCGTCGTCACTCTGTATGTCACTTGTGTAAACCACACGCGCGTTCTGCGGTGTCTGTGTAATTTCATTGGTCCGATGTGACGAGGCGAAATATTTTGCCAACGTGAAGCCCGTTGACGCGTAAAAATACATAAATTACCCGCATCATTGTTTAAGCCGCAGTGTTCGAAGCGTGTGAAAGAGTAGCGGCTCATAGTCTTGGAAATTACGGACACTCATGCAAAAATATATGTATAGACAGATGTGTGTACATAAAGACACACACACAGATATAATAGAAGTATTGTGGTTACAAGAAATAAGATATATGGAGAGAATTGTATTTGAGTTCCATTTTACAGAGGATATTCAGAGCAAATCACAGATATGTACAAATAGAGAAAAAAAAAATCCCTTGATTCGAAAGCCCAAAACACTCCCCAGATATAGACTCAGGACTCAAGTTTTTATTGTCATTATGCCAGCATCACGAAGTTTTGTACACGGCTGAATAAAAACAGATAAAAGTAGGTGGTCGCAGCATGAAAATGGATGATAGCAGTAGCCAAAAAAAAAAACCGATCGTTTTATCATTTAATTATAGTTCTAAGTACTGTTTGAGTGAAACATTTTACAAAGGGCTATTTTTTTTTTCTTTTAATGACATTCAAACGTTCCGATGCAATTCAGCCATTATTTCATCGAACAGAAAACGCGAAGGGGGAGAAGCTGGAGCTGTTCCACAGCGTTCACGGCTGGCTGATGGTGCTGTACGAGCGGGACTGCAGGCGAAGATTCACCCCCGATGACCACTGGTTACGCAAGTAAATGCGAACGCCCTTTTTTTTATTGTTCCCCGACACATCAAACCACCCTCCTCGAAAGTGTGGCGACTGAGAGAAGCTTCCCTTTACTGTTTTCCACCCTTCAGGGACCTGAAGCCGAGCCTGCTGTTCCAGGAGCTGGAGAAGGGAAAGAAACGAGCCCATCTGTTGTTGCAGTACATCCCACACGTCATTCCGCACAAAAACGTGAGTGGAGGTTTTCCCCTCGCCCTCTCGTATGCCTCAACAATAATAATAATAATAATAATGATAATAATAATAATAATACATTGTATTTAAGGCGCCTTATTCAACACTCAAGGACATCATACAGATATATGCATATGTTCAAAATACAGATCCAAAATAAACACAATAAAAATGATGTAGCTATTTCCTGGCTGCCACTGGCACTGGCTCAACAAAAGATGATGCATAGAGGACAGAAAAAAATGTATGTACTAAATATTTGTGGTAAAACCGAGATAGATTGGATGTATAGAAATGTAGGATGATCACACCACTGTGGCGTGAGTGACATTTTATTAGCTGGTAAAAATATAGTGGAGCGGTAGCCTGTTGGCTGTAATTGTGATGTTTTAAACACGTTAACCTGAAATATTGGGCAAAGTAAATGTGTTTAAATGTGAAGGAAGAGGAGGCGAAGTTCCATTAAAGACAAAAAAAAATGTGAAGAAGTTGAACACACTGTGATCTTGTTTAAGAAAAATACACCGCGTGGTGAATAAATAAACGGAGCGTTTTTTGCCGCGACGCTCTTTCCTGCTCATTTCAGAGGGTGCTGCTGTTCAGAAACATTGTCACGAAGGAAAAGGAAAGCCTGGGATTGGTAGAAACCAGCTCCGCTTCACCGCACGTCACCCACATTACCATCCGCCGCTCGAGGATGTTAGAGGTACGTGGCCGAGCGATGAAACGGACGGGGGGGGGGTGTCTGGAAATAACGCTTTTGCCGCCCCCCCCCCCGCGAAGGACGGATACGACCAGCTCCGCCGCTTGCCGGTGAATTCTATCAAAGGCGTCATCCGGGTGAAGTTTGTGAACGACCTGGGGGTGGACGAGGCCGGGATCGATCAGGACGGCGTCTTCAAGGAGTTCCTGGAGGAGATCATCAAGAAAGTGTTTAACCCTGCCCTGAACCTCTTCAAGGTGATTCGAGATCAAAACAGAATTTTTTTTTTAAATTTATTTTCACCTGTAAATGACCCCTGATGTTTGTTTTTTTTTTTGTTTTGATTTTTTTTTTTTCCCCCGTAGACCACGAGCGGCAACGAAAGGCTGTACCCTTCACCCACCTCTTACATCCACGAGAACCATCTCCAGCTTTTCGAGTTTGTCGGAAAGATGCTCGGCAAAGCCATATACGAGGTATCCTCTGCCCCGCGGCGCTCTTGACGATCCGAACTCGGTCCCGATTGTACTCAGGGTGTGTGTGTGTGTGTGTGTGTGTGTGTGTGTGTGTGTGTGTGTGTGTGTGTGTGTGTGTGTGTGTGTGTGTTTGTGTGTGTGTGTGTGTGTGTGTGTGTGTGTGTGTGTGTGTGTGTGTGTGTGTGTGTGTGTGTGTGTGCGCGCACGTGCGTGTGCGTTCAGGGAATCGTGGTGGACGTCCCTTTTGCATCGTTCTTTCTCAGTCAAGTACTGGGCCACCACCACAGCACTTTCTACAGCTCCATCGACGAGCTGCCCTCGTTGGATTCCGAGTTTTACAAGAACCTCACCTCGATCAAGGTCGGCCGAAATACCACGGCTTCATGTTCCGCCGTCTTCTCTCCACTCGGGTACCAGACGTTCACGACGTTGGCGCTTTTGTTTTGCAGCGCTACGACGGGGACGTAGGGGATCTGGGGTTGACGTTGTCCTACGATGAAGATGTCATGGGGCAGGTAAGCACGAGCAACCGGGAAAACAGGACTCGCGGTGAATAATCACCCAGCTCTGAGCTTTCTCTAAATGTTCACATGCAGTTAGTTTGCCACGAGTTGATACCCGGAGGGAAGACCATGCCAGTCACCAACGAAAACAAGTATGCAACTCCGATGCCACTTTTAGAACGCGAAAAAAGTTGGCAATTACACGAATCGCTGACCGCTGTGCCCCACCCCCTGCAGGATCAGCTACATCCACCTCATGGCTCACTTCCGGATGCACACCCAGATAAAGGAGCAGACGGCGGCTTTCATCAGGGGTTTCCGCAGCATCATCAACCCGGAGTGGCTGCACATGTTTTCAACGCCCGAGGTCCAGCGGCTGGTCTCCGGGGACAACGCGGAGATCGACTTGGACGACCTCAAGTAGGAACATTCTAGCTTTCCCGCAACTGCGGGCTGTAATTTTGGTTTTGAATTGAGCCCTCATCCGGGTAGCCTGCAAGGTCAAACATTGAAATCCAGATGTAAATCCAGTTTATTAACTAAGATTATACATGCCAAAATTTTTTCATAACAAAACATTTTGGGGGGGGGGATAAATTACATTCTATTCTCAATTTTTGTATTTTATTCATTTATTTCAGAACATTTTTGGAGGGCCGAATACATGTTCCATGAATACAGCAGCCCCCATACAGAGTCTATAAGAAATCCAAATGGTCAAATGGCAAAAGAATGCGTCTTTTGGGCCCATAATATAATATCCATCGTCCTCACTGAATAGTCAAATGCATTGACGGAGAATTAAAAAAAAAATGTCATCATAATCGGAGTCACGTTTGTAAATTTTTAGCCAAAACAAAGGTTCTTACACACATCACGAGGTTTGCTCTGCCCCCTGCTCTTTCAGGAAACACACCGTCTACTACGGAGGTTTTCACAGCAGTCACCGCGTCATCATCTGGCTGTGGGACATCCTGTCCAGTGACTTCACCGCCGAGGAGAGAGCGATGTTCCTCAAAGTGAGCTCTTCTCAAACCGTCGCCGGTGGAGATTTATGACTTCTCGCCCAAAAAAAAAAAAAAAAGGATTAACTGTTGTTTCTTTTTCGAAGTTCGTCACCAGCTGCTCAAGACCCCCGCTGCTCGGGTTCGCCTACCTCAAACCCCCTTTTTCTATCCGGTGCGTGGAGGTGTCAGATGATCAGGTAAGACCACATGAGCTGAGGCGCCGCGGCTGGCACTTCGATCTTTCACCGTTGGCTCGGACCAAAAAAATCGGTGTTCATTTCGTCCCCGTTGCTAGGACACCGGAGACACCCTCGGCAGTGTCCTCAGGGGCTTCTTCACCATCCGCAAGAAGGAGCCGGGCGGTCGACTGCCCACGTCGTCCACGTGCTTCAACTTGCTCAAGTTGCCCAACTACAGCAAAAAGAGCATCTTGCGCGACAAGCTGCGCTACGCTATCAGTATGAACACTGGCTTTGAGCTCTCCTAGCCCGGACACAGAAGGACAATCTGTGTTTGGATTCCCCGGGCCGGAGCCTGTTTTGGTGGCATCAGCGGCGTCAAGGAGGAGACCCTCCTTTTTTTTTTTTCAAAGCTCTTAGCTGTTCTTTACATTTGGACACTCCCCTGTTACCGAAAAGAGATCCTGTTTTTTTTTTTTTTTACATTTTTTTTTCGCAGCACAATAAGATTTTTTAGCATCTTCCTTTGCCATTCTCCCGACTTATAATTATCATATTTTAACTTGATAGATCTTTTTCTCAGGCTTAACAGAATCATGAACTGAGAGAAAAAAAAAACACAGAAAAATCCCGTTTTAAGTTAATTGTAAAGCAATACATTTGCAACGCAAGCCATTTGACGCGTGGTCGAGCAAACGCAAGCAAAGCTTTGTCGACGTACTCTTGAGCCTGGTCTCCGTCACACTGGCCGGGACCTGAGATGTTTTGCTGATTGTGATGTTTTGTTTTGTTTTTCTACGTGGGAGACAAATCAATGTTTTAAGTTGAAGCGCCAAGGAGGAATGACTCTTTCCAAGCTATCCCGCACTGGTCAATGCACTCCCATTTCGAGTACAATTGTATTACACCGATCCATTTCTCCCTCCTGTGTGGACTTGCTGGTTTTTTAAATATCCTCCACGCCACGTGGAGCTACGCTGTTTTCGGGAGTTTTATGTTCAGCTCCACTTTGTCACGGAGCAGAGAATAGACATTTTTGTCTAAAAAAGTATCAGATCCTTTAGTTTTCATCTCGTGGCCGGACTTTCTTTTTTTTTTTCTTTTTTTTTTCTTTTTTTTGGGGGGCTCTTTTACAGAAAACTGAGCCGTTGCTGGCGATCATTCTTTTACGAGTGTTTGCGTCACTGAGGCGGAGCGGGATCGTCAGCACATCACCCTCACCTCGAAATTCAGTCGGCGACGCTCGTCTTCGATACGTCACATTAGGAAAAAACCGAAGACTTTCACTAAACCTTTTGAATAAGGCCGAGGGTCTCGCGCCTCGCCGCGTTCACTTGTCAGACCGCCTGTATATTTGGAAACAAGCCATAGAAATGGGGGGTTGGGCTTATTCTCTGAAAACCTGACCACTGTACTACCACTACAGCAAAGACAGAGAAGGGTTTGAAGACGCCCTCTGGTCTCTGTGGACTCCTTAAGCCATGTGGAAAAGAATCCGAGGTTGTTTTTTTTTAATCAAGCCTCTCGCTATGATGTCACAGACTTGGATCATAAATCAAAACGTGTCTGCTTGTTTTGTCGTCGTCATGGAAATCCCTGCTGTTTTTTTTTTTTTTTCTTTGTTTGTTTGGCTGTTTGGCTGATGGAGAGAAGAGGGACGTGAGGGTGAACATTACCGTGAAAGCCTAAAAATGTCTTAAACAGGGTTTATGTCTATCGTGGAGTCGCGTCAAACTGGGGCTTTTACTGTTAAAGAAAGGCTTGAAAGAAGTAGATTCTTCATTATGCAAAAGAAAAGATATATATTTACTCTCATGAGTGAGTATGATTCATGCTAGTAAGTAGTATAAGCTGTAGGATATACTGGTTATATCTCTGTGTTGTCAACCAGTTATTTAAAGGCCACTAACAAAACTTACACAAAATACACTACTTATAGTTAAGAACAGCCTGATTTATGAGATGCTGCAAAATCTCTTGAAAAATTATTTTGGAGGGTGTTTTGTGTTCGTCTCTTCGAGGAGGAAGGAGCGTGACGCCGAGAGACGTGATCGATACCTCACAAGCTTGTCTGTCTTTGTCCGATGATGAGACGACTCTCATCCGATTTCAATGATGTCAAGAGGGAGTCCGGATTTTAAACGCACGACTGACCGACGATGCTGGTTTTCAAACAAAACAAAAAAAAAAGACAGAAAAAGAAAGAAAAAAAAAAAAAAAACATCCAAGAAATGTTTCCGCCCGTGATTTCAAAGGCGTGCCGTCTTTTCGAAAAAGTGTCTTTTAACCGGGCTGCACTACGGAGTGTCCTTTTTGGAAAAAAAAAAAAAAAAGCAGAGAATGTCATGTAAGATTTGTCCATGTGTAAGATACTTTTTTCTTGTAATGTCAAATCATGTACACCAGTATTATATAAATCATTTACGACGTGAACGTACGCTTCTTATTCCCTGAGTCTCCTAACAATGTGATTGTAAACAGCTGCTGAATGTGTGAGCCGCGGCCTGCAGCTCCGCTGACCCCTGCTGACCCCTGCTGCCTTCCAGCCGCTGAATTACCAGCAAACAATTCGGAGAGAGGTCCGGCAATCGCATTTTTCCTGGCATCCCGAATAAAGTGCGCGGCGGATTATCGTGCCGGCTCGCACGTCCGAGCGTTTGCTGCGGTCTCCGCCCGGCCCTCGTACCGTGACGCCCCCCCCCCACCACCTCTTGGAATTGCCTCGCCCGTCAACTATAACCCAGCAGAAGGACCATGAGCAACCCGCCGAGCCCCTCTCCGGCCAGATGGTTCAAATCCCTGCGGAGGTAACGTCAACTTTTCTAAATGTTTTATAGTTTTGCGCTTGTGATTAATGATAGCCCCGGGTTAAAGACGTTGTTTTGCGTCGCCAAGATTAAGTTCATCGCCTGATTGGCTGGAGTTATTTGGATTTTCACTATCCCCCCCTGCTCCCACCTTCCTGCCAGTAAGGCTTTTTTCCTGGACCGGAGCTTGGGCTTAACAGCACACTAACTCCATTTATAAAAGGCCAGCACTAGAGAATACTTGACTCGAATCGACATGAGTAAAAAAGGAAAAGCGTGCTCGGTTTGTCAGAGGAATGGCCGCTTGACATGCAGGAGGTACGAGCCGTTCAGTAGGTCAACTGACGAGTATTTGATTGCGCCGTGGTGGTGAAACAAGGGATTTGGGTGATGTTCCAGGACCAGACTGGGGGAGGCCTGTCTGAGGACATACCCTCTGCGGTGCGAGGACCTCCTCAGGAGGGCCAGGGATTCCTTTCGAGCCGGACACACCGTCAAGGAGGGTTTCCGGCTGGCTCAGCTGGAGGCCGTGGTGCGGATGCTGGAGGAGCACGAGTGTGACTTTGTGGACGCTCTCGGGAGGGACCTTCATAAGGTGAGACCAAGCCGACGATGTTTACATTAGTTCGTTTAGAGATGATGGGAATTAACGAAAAGCTTCGGTTCATTTCCTGGTTTGTTCGCATTTTTAATTTTTTTGTTAATCAGCCGAGGTTTGAGACGGTCGTGTCCGAACTCATCCTTGTCAAGAACGAGGCCCTCCACGCAATCAACAACCTCAGGAAGTGGATGCAGCCGCAACGAGTCGAGAGAAACCTGGTGAGACCATTGACTGCAAAGCCCTTTTTGTCAAAAACGACTTCATAACAGTATTGGGATTATTCCTGATTTGCATAACTATTTTGAAGAGAACATTCCATCTCCCCGCGACAAAGAAATGTATTATGTCGGGCCCGCCGAAGGAGATTAAAACTCGCCTTGCCCTTTATGTAAGATTATCGTTGGCGAATGTCTTTCCCCTTTTTAACTTGTCTAATGCGACTGTGACCACATGAGAATTTCGATTTCAACTTCTAAAACTAACCCGGAGCTTGTTTTTGCCTCTCGAAGTCCACCACATTGGATGAATGTCTGGTGGTTAGTGAGCCGCTCGGGGTGGTGTTGATCATGGGGACGTGGTGCAGTCCTGTCCAAATGTCTCTGGTGCCGCTGATAGGAGCAATAGCAGCAGGTTACAAACACACGCAAACACATACACACAGTTTAAAAAAAAAAAAAAAAAAAATTTAAAATCACTCTACTTGTGCAGTTTAACCACTGATGCTGATTGTTTGTGAAGGCAACTGTGCCATCATCAGCCCCTCGGAGTGGACGGCTCACACTGCGGACCTCCTTCATCGGCTCGTCCCCTCCTACCTGGACACCGTGAGTAGTCGCAACCCCCCCCCCCGCGGCGAAGATGGTTGCCCCGTTAAAATAGTTCCAAGTTGCGTACTTTGGATTTTGAGCCCCCCCCTCCCACACCCAAACATGCAACCCCAGCCCCCCCCCCCCCCCCCCCCCGCACCCACCAATCAAAACTGACTCGTTTCCCGCGCCTGCAGCC
>CAAKHD010005360.1:43558-59063 GCA_901007705.1 Fistularia tabacaria
GACTCCCCCCCCCTCCCGGGCCCCGGGAGTAGTCACAACCCCCCCCCCCCCGCGGCGAAGATGGTTGCCCCGTTAAAATAGTTCCAAGTTGCGTACTTTGGATTTTGAGCCCCCCCCTCCCACACTCACACATGCACCCCAAGCCCCCACCCCCACCCCCCACTGACCCATACATACACATCGGACTGTCATCGGGTACCTGCGGCAAGAACTTCTGCTCGATGCACTGTAAAAACTGATGCTACAACTGCACTTTAATACTGCTATCACTTTAGTCCTTTTGTCACTTTAAAAAAACAAAACAAAGAAATTGCACTCTAACCAAACCCACCTCAGCATAGCTCGTTGTTGTTTTCTGTGACAAATTATTTATAATCTTTTGTACTTTTGCACCATGAGTCTTACAGTTACGCTATTTCGATGCTCTGTACGTGTGAAAATATGGCAGCATTCACAATAAAGTTGACTTTGACTTTGACTTGACTTTTGTCTTCAAACTGTGGATCTTTGTATTTGTTTTGCTGAAAATGAAAAATTTCAAGGTGTAGAAATGTCAAGGATGTATGGATAAAGCTGGAGTTAAAAACTCAAACAAAACTCTGGAGCAAGTTGAGGATTTTATTTGACAGATGATGAAAAAATGTGAGGATCTGCTCTAATAAAATCTCCTCTTCCTCAAGGAATGCTTCCATGTGATCCTGACAAGCTCCAGTGACTTGCCTGAAGTTGTGGAATTGAAATTCGATCATGTTTTCTTTACTGGTAAGGAGGAAACGACTCCCGAATAGATTTCGGAATCCTTGATGAAATGTTTTTTTGTATCGATGTGTGTCGTGAGTTCCTGAACTGTGCCTAAACCAGCTAAAACTTCTAAGGTACTGCTGCGTGTTTCTATCATGGTGGATCAGTAGATGTCTATCGTTCCATCTGTCTGTATATCTATCCAACCATCCATTCATCCATCCACTAACCTTTCGATAAAGCCATCCATCCATCCATCCATCCATCCATCCATCTACTAACCTCTCTTTCCATCCACTAACCCATCATCCATCCACCTATCTATCTATCTATCTTCCATTTATCAATGCATCTATTCACTAACTTTTCTATCTGTCCACCCATCCATGCATCCGCGAACTTTTCCATAAATCCTTCCATCTATCCACTTACCTTTCTATCCACCCACCCACCCATCCTTCCATCCAGTCAACTAGCGATCTATTTATCTATTTATCTATCTATCTATCTAAACCCCTAGGAAGCAGAGAAGAGGGCAGCAGGATTGCTCAGGCTGCAGCACTTACTCTGACACCAGTCACCTTGGTTTTGGGTGGGAAGAACCCGTGTTACGTGGACGTACAGTGTGACCTTACCACGGCTGCACAGCGCATCGCCTGGGCACGCTTCCACAACGCTGGCCAGAGCTTGGTGGCCCCAGACTATATCCTGTGTCACGTGGACATCAAGGATAGGCTGGTCTGTGCCCTGAAATGCTGTCTGATACAGTTTTACGGTCCCAATCCAAGAGAGTCCCGCAGCTTTGGCCGCATGGTTAATCTGGAAATATTTAACCGGGCAAAAGACATATTGTGGAGATCTGGCAAGGTGGCCACTGGTGGACAGGTGATAGAGGCAGAAAAATATATCGGTAAGAGCCATGAAAGTATAGATTCTTTGAATCGAGGCCAGTCTTCGCAAGGTGTTTCACCCAAAGTTCTTCCTCTGCTTCCGGTTTGAAGCTCCGACAATTTTGACGGAGGTGGCGCAGTCGGACCCCGTCATGCAGCAGGATGTTTTCGGCCCCGTTCTCCCCGTTCTGACCGTAAACGATGTCGATGAAACAATTGCCTTCATCAATAAGCGGGAGAAACCCCTCTGTGTGTACGCGTATTCGAACAACAGCAAGGTAAAGGGCATACGTCGAGGTAACACTTGTCACTGGGGGAAAAAAAACAAAAAACAAGAACCCGGTCAGATCAATATGTACTCTTGTGTGTTTCTGAAAATGTAGGTCATCTCAAGGATAATGAGCGAGACCTCCAGCGGCAGTTTTTGCTCCAACGACAGTGTCCTGCAGAGCATGATGGTGGCTCTGCCTTCCGGCGGGGTGGGTAAGTTGGCAACATCGTAACAAAGGCAATAAAGATCACTTTGTGCGAAATCAGGGAAATTTATCGAGGGCTTTTGCTTTGGGCACAGGAGCCAGCGGAATGGGCTCCTACCACGGACGCTACACGTTTGACACCTTCTCTCACAGGAAGTCATGCCTGTTAAGGAGCACACACTTGGAGTGTGTCACCTACCTGCGCTACCCACCCTACGAGGATCGCAATCTTTCTCTAATGATGTGGGCCAGTACTCTGTCCCAGAAAAGCCAGGGCTGGTGCCAGATCCTTTGACTTGGTCAATCCCCCTACCAATTTGGTAAACCAATGAATAACTCCTCAGTCGTTACTTGTTATTCATTTAGAGAAGAACATTCAAGGTCACGGCGGGAGTTTTCATTGGGTTTGGCTGTCAATATGTTTGAAAAAAAAAAAAAAAAAAAAATCCAAACAATAATGTAGCAACTCATTGACATTTATTTATATACTTAAAACATATGATCACACAGGGCAAAATATTTGAAGCATTCATTATTCAGGTCTTTTGTAGATGTTTTCAGTACAGCCTTCTTTCAAGGCTGCATATCTGGCCAGTGTGAAAAGGTAGTCACTCAATCTGTGTGAAGATATATAAAAAAAAACCCACATTGATTTATGGCAAAAGGAATATGGAGTCACTGATGTTAAAAGTCGTAGACTGACCTGTTTAAAAACTTTGCAATGTCTGGATCCGCTTCCCCTGAGCGCACAATTGGAGCAACACTGCATTAAGAACAGATTGCCTTTAGAACAAGCTGTCACCAAATCAAGACAAAGAGCTCCCTTTAAGTTATTAATCCAATGTGGCAACGCACCTGCGTTCCGCCCTCCGGCAAACCGTCCGGGCTAAATGCAAAGCCGCGCTGCTCTTTCCCCCGGACTGTGACACAAAGCATGGGATGTCGGAACCCGTCACGAAAATCAACTTTTAGATGAACAGTGACTTAATGTGCGATAACAGGCTCACAGGTAAAATGAAGTTGGTCAGTGGGGGGAGTTCCTCTGTGAACATATCAATCCACCTTTCCAAGTCTGCGATGGGCTGATGGGTAAATTTGGTTCTTTCTAGCAGACAGGGAACAGAATAAAGTGAGCTTAACACGTACACAATCATTTACTGCATAAAACACCTGGACATACTTATATGACTTTCTCTTGCAGATGATCGAGGCGTGGCAATGTTGGATCCCACATCTTGCAAAATGCATTGTATCTAGAAAGAGAACAGCAAACATTCATAGAGAGCATTTCTAGTTTACTGTGAATTCCAGTCATGTGGAAGCCAACCTTGTCCAGCTGATCTGTGAACGTGTGACTTTTGTCAAGGCAAAATTCCCTGGCCAACCTGAAACATCCAAAACCGTTATATCGATTTAGTAAAGGCATCAAACCGAACAACACGTGAAGCGGCTTTGAATAGTCACGATTTTACCCTATAGCGGATGACAGTTCATCCGTATTCCCTAAAGCTTCAAAAATCTGGTCTTCCTTTGGCCTTCTTTCTCCTGTAAATGTGCTTGAGAAACCTAAAGGGGCAAAGATACAATCAGCCTCTTGAAAATATCTTTGAAAAACCTTTTTGTAACTAATCACGCTGTATTATGAGGGGCTGAGAGAGATATTATTAGAATGACCATGAACATGCATGGTAATTCATACAAAACAAGCAAGACATTGTAAATGGACCTTTGAAATGCTTTCATGCCTACTGGTAAAACAAACACTCATTTCTACTGACTACGAAATTGTTCTCTGATAAATGTGAAACCACTAAAATATATAAAATCTCAGATGTACAAAAAGTGAAAAGCCTTCATAAAACATCTGAACGCTTCTCCATAGACTGCCGAAAATCCTTGACGTACTAATACATTTGCACATGCTGTATGTACAGGCAAAATAATAAAAAAACAAAAATGTGGAAGTATTTGGTTTAAAAATGTTTTTACAACATGCTTTCAATTCGAATATGTTCATAATTCTGGGGGGAATGTCATTAAGATGGCACTGGAAGACGGCAGCCTGTTGCAGCAGCTCAACTGTTACCGTAACACACGAATTTCCCCTCGGGGATGATTAAGGTATTCATTCGTTCATTAAAAAACATAAAATTGGCACATTTTTACATTTACCTCAGAATTGTGTCCTAGTTCTCCAATGGAACAAACTATTGCAAACATCAGTGATGTGCAGTGAATATCCAGGATAAGCGCAGCAACACCTAAGAGTGATTCTGTGTGCAAATATATAGTTATGAAGTTATAGTCATATGATTCAAGGAAAATATTTCTAAGACAATTCGATCAGTGTACGCAAAGGTACTTTGGTTTGTGAAAGCTTTTCAGGTGTGAATGTGGAGGGTCCCTTTAACATGGGAGTGTGCGTGGCAATTCTTATCGATGTTCTACCCATTCCCTCAAACTTTATTGTAGTTTTTTTGTCTTCTGATGCATAAATCTATGCGAACAAACCTTTGTCTCCCGTTTTGGTGTATATTTTGGGCACTTTGATGCTTCCTTCGCTGGTGTAGCTGTCAAAGACAGAAAAAACAAACAGGATCAAGGGTGGATAAATGACACAGACAATCGGTGAAATGATTAATAAATAAGAATTTAAACTAATAAGTACATTCCGTTGCGATAAGACATAAACAATGCTTGACTCTCACACTGCAGGATAGATTGATCGTTCATTGGGTTTGTTTATAGTTTCAGTGGCTAGCACATGTAGCAGTTCAATCGTCACTGATTGAAATGAAACAAAAAAGGGACATTTCTGTTACTTGTACCTTCTCCCCACCGAGAATGTTTGTCTAATCCGGCTACCGCTTACGAGCCTACATGTCCTTAAAACACAGCGGATTTGCGTAGTTTTGACAACAAACGAGGCCATTACGACGGAAATTTGGCGGATACGCTTTTACTGCCTTTTGAGCCTCACAAGTGCCTGTAGTTTGGGGGCGTTTCTTTTTTCATCGCGCGATTGGTCAAGTCACCGGACGGTTCTGTATCTCGGGCGCTGATTGGCGAGAAGAAAAAACGGACAAGAAGCCGCGTCGCTGATTCGTTGCGTGACGCTGGGTGGGACTTCCAGCCCCCCCCCCCCGGCAACAAGTCAGCTGTGTTTTCACTCCGCGTTTCCACGCTGTATCAGGGTCTCAGCCCGTGTCCCGGCGTCCACCATGCCCCCGCAAATCCCCGTTATCCTTCCGGCGCTCACGAAAAACCGCTGAGTAGGGGAGGAATAGTCAACTGACCGCGTTGCCTTCAGCGGATTAGCGCAAGCTAAACGAGGCTAAGCTAACTCGTACCCCGTGTCAGTGACAAATTGAGCTCTATTCTCAGGTCGTGTTTTCATCCTGTGGGGCATTCAGCGACATGAAGGTCAAGGACTGCATCGTGTCTGCTCCCGGAAAGGCGATCCTCCACGGAGAACACGCAGTTGTGCACGGGAAGGTAACCTGTCAACGATAGAGCAGCCCATGATCTTTAGGAATACGTGTTCAGTCATTGGCCCGAGAGCTGCAAAATAATAGAAACACAGTCACAGTGCACACATTTGTGTTGTTTACAAGTCACTCCAAACGCATTTTCAAATATGAGTTAACTGTATTTTCACGCCCCTCGGAAACACACGACGAAACTACACCACCACCAGGAGGAGCAGATTAACTGACTGGACTTGAGTCTTTTTTTTGTTTGTTTTTTTCTACTCTCAACCAAACACTTGATAAGTGTTTTGCTTGCTGTTCTTGTCTCATGACAGGTGGCGCTAGCTGTTAGTTTGAATTTGAGAACATACCTGCGACTGAAAGCCACCACAGCCGGCAAGGTTTGCATCAATCTCCCAAACATTGACGCTTTCCCCTCCTGGGACCTGTCGGAATTGAAGAAGCTTATTTCCTCTACATGTGGTAAGCGTTGTACTCCTACAGAGACTCTGATTATCTTGTATTGTACATTTTCCAGAGGTTTCTGGTTAACAGATTAAAAACAGTTAAAAAGAGTATTAACCTTACAGCAGTTATAAGAGTGTTCAATCTGAAAAAGATTTGTCAGGACTGTGAGAGAGCCCAGAGTGATTCACTTTAGGCTCTAACATTTTGGAACAGACTTGATTTCAACACATGAAGAACTTGTCATAATATCCATCTTTGAACAAACCATCAAGCAAAATGTATGAGCTCAAATGAGTAATATTCTGCAGCATCTCAGTTTTTCATGTGATTCATGATTACCCTCGCCTTATTTATTTTTGTGATTTGACCAGTGGGACATGCCTCTTTCTTCACAGGTAAGAGGGAGGAGGCGAAACGCCTTAATGCCGACCTCGTGTGCAGACTGCGGGAATTTATGGGCGTTACAAATGGAAACTTGGATAACTGCGATATGGCCACCTTAGCTTTCCTATACATCTATCTCTCCCTGTTTGGATCAGGGTAAGGTTTTCTGCCTCTTTTTATTTTAGTGCTGCTCCTAGTGATACGCATCAAGATATTGATTTCGTATAGTGCAGCCCAAACAAAATATCCCATAAACAATTTAAACGTGGCAGATATAGTATAGGCCTCTCTCAGATATATTAGTACCAGCATTAATGTTTAGAGAAAAAAAATCTGTCCAGATCAGTATTTACATGTAAAATCCAGATCAATTGATCCCACATACATTCCCAGCAGGCTCTCGGCTCCCCTCAAATGTGTTGTGATGCTGATAATCAATGCGATTGACTGATGCCCGCTATTTCACAGAAAATATTGCTGAATGCTAACAAGCATGAGAAGGCCTGGCGGGAGAGACAGGTTAGATTGAGGGGGGTAAAACATCACGCTATAAAAAGAATGACGGTCAATTTTTGGAATGCACCCTGACATCATGTTATGGCAGCCAGTCAGGTAAAAGATAGAAGCCGGCTGAGACTGAGATAACTGACCTCACTCTTCCGAAGGTAGAGTCTGTAAAGCTCCGAAATGGCCAGCCAAGAGCCAATCAATCCTCCTTTCAGGGTGAATGGATGCATAAATTGCCGTGCAGCCTTTTAGCATCTTACCGGGGCCGCCTCCCTCTGGACTGAGAGAGGTTTAGTTTCATCATATGGCCTCAGACAAATGGACCACCAAATGACACCCCAACGCTGGCAAATGGCCATTCAGTGATTATCGCTTGCTCAGATTATATGTGATTGCTGATTTCGTGGTGTTTAAATGTACCGAAAATGTTTTGCACATTTTGCACTTTTAGCAATGTTTTGCAGTTTGCTAACAGCGGTTTTGTTCTTATCACAGGTGACAAAAAATAGCTGTTTTGTGTGTTTCAAATCAGGGTATCCAGTGCTGGCTGGGCAACAAGCCTATGTCAGCTACAATGTTTTAAACTTAAAAACACAAACTATGTTCGATTGAGTTTGGTCCTAGTTCAGGAAAAAAAAAAAAGAGTAGCATCCATTCTGAAGGAATTGACATTCTCTGTTCTCAGTCTTACACCCAAGTCGATCTTTTCCGTTAAGACAAGCCAAGGTCAGGGCTGGTCTGTTGCACTTTTTCACTTTCCTTATGTAATCTCAGAATATCTCTGTTTAGAAAGAGGAGAATCATCGCAGTGGGGGGGTTTCAACCACTGAGTTCATGTGTATGAAGTACTTTGCGAAAGTATCCCCTCAATTTAATGGCATTTATCTCCACAGGAGTCCCCTAATTCCCCTGAGCCGTTGCGTGTCTTTGTTTGAGCTGCATGGAGAGGTCTAATGTTTCTAATTGGGCACGTAAGCAACTCTGAGCTTATACAATTTTCCTCCAAGCTTTACCATATTATACGGACACCTGCTGTTGGATTGTGAACATACACTGACCTTATGCGCCTCACTGGTTCCGCTCTCCAAGCCAAGCTGTTTCACAAAGAGATTGAGGTCAGACAGATGACCTGTCTGAAGTGGACTTTGTGTACTGAAGCTTGGAACCTTGGGACAGATTCATCCGAGCAAATGTTACACACCTCAGCGATATTGGTTATATGAATCCAAAGGTTTAAGGAGTTGTATGACACATACAACGCAGCTGTATGCTATAGATTTAATAAGTTATTGAACTAAAAAACTGAATGAAAGTTCCTCAAAGTTTTATTGTAAATGCTGCAAATACAAGCAAAACAGCGTGTAACTAATATTACACTTCCCTCGAAAAACATGCAAAATTTAAAGCAATTTTGAAATTAGTTTAGTCGCACCGTTTCAACGGGGTGCCAGCTGGTCGAGTACATCTTTTCACAGGTCGCCAAATGAACGACATAGTGCTGTCAGTAAAACGGCTTAAAGTATTGATGCATAACTTGTAATACAAGACATTAAACAGCATTTCTTAAATCGTAAACTAACAAGCGTGACAAAATAGGTTATAAAGAAAGAGAGGGAGTAACCATAATCACTGACAGATCGTCACCACGAACTACAACAAACCGTTCGGTCGCCGCGCTCGACCCGATTTCGGCATGCGGAGAATCGTGCCGCAGTACACAAACCCGCCAGTGGATGTCGCTGGTTCACAACACACTGGTGTCAGGGCAGACAGGGTGGCTGCTAATGAGAGTCTGGCACCGAGCCCTACTGCTTGCCTTTAACAAGTCTAGATGTGTTATTCCCTCCAGACAAGAGCTGGACAATTAGTTAAGAGTTTTCTCCTGTCTGCCAAAAAGCTGCTCGCCTGCCAGACTCTTGACAGCGGCGTCTAACAGGTTCCCGGTCTGCACAGGAGTGACAGCTTTGTGGTTGTAAAGAATGATCATCAAAATACTTACTGGAGTTAAATGAAAGGTCATAAGCAAATGCTTCACTTTAATTAATACTACTTAAATTTAATTCTTTTCTCCGTTTTTTTGCGCAGTGAGCTGCCTAGCGTGACGGTGTCCGTGTGGTCAGAGCTGCCTACGGGCGCGGGCTTGGGTTCAAGCGCCGCCTACTCCGTGTGTCTGGCCGCATCTTTGCTCTGTGCAAGCGGAGCCATCCCCCCTCCCCTTAAAGAGGGCGATCACACTGCCAGGTAATGATATTTATCAAAGCATGTCCTCGTCTGCACACCGTGGAGTCACAAAATCAACCATTAAAAAAAGTGAATATGCCAACAAACCAAAGAGGGATTTTTTTTTTTTTTTAATTCTACACCTGAGCTACAGTTTAAAGTATCACTCAGGTTTAAAGTGTTTAAACGATTTATTTGAACACCGTTGAAGGATTATTCTACCGTTGTCTGTCATAAAAGGTTTTAACCGAAGCTACAAAGCACAAGTTTATTTCGAGCAGTTTTCCTTTTTTGTTTTTATTGATAGACACCAAGGACGATTGCTACAGTTGGGGGTGAAAGGCACACATTATACGGATTTTTTGTCCTTTTGGCTCGAGTCTAAATTTTGATGAACAAGTTGATAATGTGCAGTATTGATGGCAGACGTGGCGTTCGCGCTGAGCCAGGTAGCTGAACACGAGAGCCACAAACACCATGGCTTGTGTAACTTACAGTCGGGAAAACACACTTATCCCCTCCCGAACAAAAAACCCTCTTCATCCGGCTTTCAGCTAAAGTGGGAAAGAGTGCATTGATTAAATCTGATACACGCTTGCAAATGACCGCCGCCGTTAGAACGCGGGACAAAAAAGCCGCGCAGATAATTGACTCACCAGAGTCACAGAATGCCGCACTCGCTCTCATCGCCGTTTGCTACAAAGCCGCGCTCAGTCAAGGCTACTGCATGATTGTGTTTGGCGGCGGATGGAGGCGTGGATCAATGATGAACTGTAGAAGAACCGCACCGAGCTAGAGTACCTCTATTATTCTCCTGATTCAGCCCGAAAAGCAGCCCCACGCCAAAACATACGATGATCCGTTGTCTGTTCGACAACGTTTACATCATGGCAAATCAGATGATGTTTCACTGCAAATGGTTGCAGGTGGTGTCAGCAGGATCTGGAGCTGATCAACAGTTGGGCTTTCCAAGGGGAGATGATCATCCATGGCAATCCCTCTGGAGTAGACAATGCTGTAGGCACATGGGGTGAGGCCTTAATGATCCGGCATGTGCTCGGTCCATGCCACGCCGTACTTACGTCTGTCTCCATGGACACTCTCTCTCTCTCTCTCTCTCACTCACTCACTCACTCACTCACTCACTCACTCACTCTCACACACACACACACACACACACACACACACACACACACACACACAGAGGACTCTTTCATGCAATCACTGGAGTATAGGACCAGCAATGTTCATTATCATTTGATGATTATCTGTTTAATGAGTTTGATTTCCTGCTATGTAGGCGGCATGCTGAGGTTCCTTGCTGGAAAGATAATACCGCTGAGCAGGTAATGACACCGATTTATTTTCATTTTTTTTTTTTTCTTTTCAATTTTAATTTAAAAAGTGCACAGAGTGATCCACTGCAGTCACGTCACAATTTATTTTTCACACAGAATTGTGAAGTGAAGTGTTGCCCGGGATAAATGATGCTACCAGCAGGGGCATGTACGAAATAAACCTGGCAGAACCCTTTGATCTGTCTGCTTTACTTCCAGGGTGCCATTATTAAGAATCCTCCTCACTAACACCAAAGTGCCACGTAGCACCAAGGTACTTGTTGCCAGGGTGAAGGACAAAATTAACAAGGTACTAAATGGTTTCTTCCTCTCCTGTGTGTTACTTGCTGACACTGTAATTAATATAATAGGCGATGCTTTTGCATGGCAGATACTCCAGAGTCTGGTGTTGAGTGCCTTCATAAAATATTGAAATTAAACTCTTAGCCAGCACCCCTGTGTGCTGTTGCCTTGGTGACACATAGAGATGCGTGGATTTCTGCCTCCGATGGAGACGGGTCTGGGTGGTGTTGAGGCGGTGTCACGCTTAAGTGAGAGGGGGAAAAAGTCCGACCTGCAATTTTTTTTTTTTTCCCCTTAGCTTAGGAGGGTTAGGGTGGAAAAAGCAGACATGCATCAACATCAATATTTATTCAGGGTTTTGAATATAGCCTGCAGGAAAGACTTCAAGTCCTATTTTTCCTGATGTTTTTGCTTTATCTCCCCCGTTTGTTTTTTCAGTATCCCTCTATTTTGACCTCTGTGCTTGACTCGGTTGATGCCATTTCCTGTACCTGTGAGAAAGTCCTCTTAGAGATGACCTGCGAGCCCATCACTGGGGAGCACTACGATATCCTGGAGGTATAAAACACGACCGGCCTAGCATGATCACCATATCACAATGTGGCGGTAACCCTGCTGTTGAGAAATGCAGGACTCCAAAATGTTCTTTCAGACAGCCAGTATTCGCACAGGCGCGACTCCCGAGAGTTTGCAATGGTATTGAATTACCCCTGGATCATACCGTTCACAGGAGCTCATTGACATCAACCAGCACCACCTGAATGTGATGGGAGTAGGACACCCTGCTCTTGACATGCTGTGTCAGGTCACGCTGGCCAGAGGACTCCACAGCAAGCTCACAGGCGCGGGGGGAGGCGGCTGTGGAATCACACTTCTGAGACCAGGTACCAAAATCCTGTGAATTGCAACTGGCTTCGATATGTATCTATTTGTGTGTGTATATATCTATTTTTTTATCTATTCTAATATTACAAAAAAAAAACTTCTCTCTCTTTTTTTTAATTTTTTTTTTTTATTCCTTAACGCTTTTTAAGCACTTCATCCGACCGGTGCCGTGCATCAGAGGGCCAAACATTTTGCTGACAGGCATGCCGAGAGATATTCTGCGATGTTTCTAATCGATGCACGCGGGACAAATTCAAGGATACGTTATAAAATTCAGAGTACCGCTGATCGGGCAATGTCCCACGATGATCCCATGAATCGGACGTGAGAAAACTAAAGAGCCACGCTGGCGGGCTCGTGCCGACTGTAAGTGTCTATCATAGTTAAACATGAGGTGACGAGAGGTTGGCCAAGACGGGCCTCTTTACACACCAAACACAACGCTGCGGATCATGTTGTTCTTTTGTTTTGCTTTTTTTTGGGGGGGGGGGGGTCGGTCTCTGTGGCCAAACAAAGAAGCAAAAAGAAGTCGCGATCTGTTTTTGTTTATGCCCGCAGCCAGTTTCGATGTGTTGAAATGCATCTAATTAGATTTCCCAATAATCTTTAGTCTGCGTTGTTAACAAGCGTTGCCATCCGTGTGAATTGCAGCCGTTTTCAGACTGATCTTCTCTGTCCTCTCACAGCGGTTACACAACTCCGGGAGCTGGAGGGCTCACCGGGAACATTACTATCTTACTTCTGGGTTATTTCCTCTCAGACAGGAAAACGTTCTTTCGGGGGAATCACAGTGAATTGTACCTAATCTCTATTTTTGCACATCAGTTTTTTTTTTTTTTCCCCTCACAATTTTGTGTTATTTGCTGTCGGCGACAATTTTCTTTCTTTTAAATCCTCCTCTCCCGTTCCCTGAAACCAAATAGGACACATTAAGCCCCACAGGACTTCACATTGAACTCCTGGTTCTTCCATTATCTTATTATACTGGATTCCTTTTCTCGACTCCAACGTCAGCCCTCCCTGACATGACTTGTTTATTTTTGTAGAAACGGATTCCCTCGTGGTCCAGTGCACGATCCAGGACTTGAAAGACTGTGGTTTTGACTGTTGGGAAACCAGTATCGGCGGGCCCGGAATCCAGGAGCATTCTCCTCTCTCCGTCAAGGAAGATATCATGGAGGTTTTAAACCGTTATTGAGACTCACCTGTGGCTGAGTAAGGATGAACAAGGACACGTAGCAGTTCAGCTTCCGGCCGCTGCTTCCTGGGCACTCTCCAGCGTTTTTAGCGAGCGAGCATAGGTGGCCAGAGCATAAATCATGGATTTCCCTGACTAAAAAAGAGTCCTATTCAAAGTTTATTGGGTCATAAAACATCCATGACTCTTGACTTCGAAGAGCCCCTGCGGATAAAATAGTGGTGTAATGACCTCTGTGTCCAGTAGATGGCGCTGGAATTACACTAATGCTCTGCGTGAACCGGAATTAACGAGAAGAGGATCTCATTGTGTTAATTAAACACTGTCAGAATTAATCTTCCTTTCTCAGAATGTTAACAGCCGCAAGGTCAATCCATCCCAGTCGATCTGTGTTATGGGGTAAGCTGTCTGGGTGACCAACTACGTGTTTGGTCATTTTTATTTTTAATTTTCTTTGCCTGCAAATCACATTCCAACAAACATGTCATTCAGAGCGAAAGCGCTTTTCCATTTCTGTGCATCAAAAAGATAATCATCTTTCGAATATTCGAGTTATCGAACCTGTTATTTGCCTCCCTTTATCGCCCCTCCATCAGAACCACAAGGGAAATAAGAACATGCCCTTTATTATTTTATCCTCGACAACCTTTTAGCCTGTATCTGGAGCTCATATGGTGTATTAATTAATTTTATTCACTCTTGCAAAGATAAGTCAATCAAAGACACTGGAAGGACCTCTTACATTCGGTGCGGGAAAAAAAAAACAAAAAAAACACTGCTGTCATTAATAATGATGAAGACCAGTTTTGCGAGTTCCAATGAACTCATTATTAAACATTGCAAAGCCAAATCGCTTCAGATGTGCTTTTACATTTGTTGAGAATGTCTTGAAAACATTCTAAAGCCCAAGCTAACCCCAAAATGTTTGATGGTTGTCTTTTGTCTCATTTGTAATTGGTTCACAACGCTGCATTTGATGCACCGACACTATTTTACTTTTGAATTATCGTTGGTTGGATAAATCAAATCACTTTTTGATATTTATTAGTGTTGTTTCAATTCCACATATCCCTGATAGCTAGTTGGTTCTGGATATTTGCTTTTGATATTTACAATTATTTATCCATTCATCAATTATCTATGCAACTTATCCTGGCTGTCATTGGGCAAGAGGCGGGGTTTAACCTGGGCTGTAGCCAGTCTATCACAGGAGCATTTCTAGAGACATGCAACATCCACCCTCTCATTCGCATGTCATTTATGGACCCCCGGTAAGTCCAACTGACGTGGATACACCTCAGGTTTATGACAGTGGGAGGAAACCCCCACAGACGGGGGGGGGGTATACAAACTGAACATAGAAAGGCCCCCCCAGTCGGAATCGAACCACAAACCTTTTTACTCTGAGGCAGGAAGCGCTAACCAATTTCCTTTGCGCAAACTAAAGACTTATCACGGATATAAGAGGAATGAACAGAGTCCAGTTGCCAGGATAAGATGTGACGACGATCGACCGGAACCTGGACGACTGAGGAGGGTGTGAAGAGTAGAAATATGTCATTTAAAAACGGTTTATTAGTTACATTAATGATATTGTAATAGCATTTTGCTAAGCTAAGCTGTATTCTCACTGGTTCGAATAGCAATTAGATATTCCTGTTAGCATCCTTATTGGGGGAAATTGTATTATGAGGTATTTACATCATTGGTTTGCACATCAAATTAGTCTCCAAAAAGTTTATTTCTTTTATTCAATTTTAAGTAAAAAAGAAAAAAAAAAAAACACGTTTTATTTTTACTACTTCTATTCTTTACTTCCATATCCTATTCAACCTATGTAAGATATAAACAATTACTTTTTTTTTTAGACAGGTGCCGTCTGACTATACCATTTTGCATATGTTTTTCGCAGCGGGTAACTGCTAATTTCAGAGATCCACAAACTCAGTGTAACTTTTAATTCGGTATCCAAAATGGACTAACGTCCCAGATGTGTGAAATAATCATGAGTTATCGCCATTAATAGACTGTTTTGCTTTTAAATGTCAAAACGGCCTTTGAATCTAAAACTATCTAGATATCTTCAAACTTCAATTTCCAATCATGCGAATGTTACTTTAAATGCCATTCGTTGCCTCGCGAGAACACAATGCCGTTATTGATATCTGAAAATTTTAATTACGGATGTGAGCCTGGTTTCGATTCGAACGTGGCAACAACGAGTGGGAGACCAGCCGAAATGCGCCCTTGGCTTCCTCTCCCGGGAAAACGGCCACGTCCAGGAGGGCGAGGTCGACGGGCCGCGGGGTCACAAAAACCGCCTCTTGTCCTTCCCGCGAGCCACCTGATTTCCTCGTCTCCCAATCTCTCCCGTCCTCTTAAGCGCAGGATATCCTGCGGACGCCTTAGGCACGCGCTGGGTGGTGGTGGGGGTGGTGTATCTTTTCAGAACATCTCTTATTTGAGAAAAGGTCATCGCGGGATTCATGTAAAGGCTTCAATTTTGATTTTTTTTTTTTTTTTTTTTTTTAATCTCAACAGGATTGAAAACGACGACTGGGGGCGGCTGTTGTAAATAAACGGCATTGGACCCCGCCCTTCTTTACCCCTCCCGGGCCCCACCCCC
>CAAKHD010005361.1:0-19086 GCA_901007705.1 Fistularia tabacaria
CATTAATTTTGATTTGTCTCGTCTGTGTGTGTGTGTGAGTGTGTGTGCACGTGTGTGTGTGTGTGTTTGTGTGTTTTTGTGTGTGTGCGTGTGTGTGTGTGTGTGTTTGTGTTTGTGTTTGTGTTTGTGTTTGTGTTTGTGTTTGTGTTTGTGTTTGTGTGCGTGTTTGTGTTTGTGTGTGTTGTGTGTGTGTGTGTGTGTGTGTGTGTGTTTGTTTGTGTGTGTGTGTGTGTGTGTGTGTGTGTGTCTGTGAGAAAGAGAGAGAGTGTGGACACCATTTGTGTGTGTCAGTATTTCTGTGTGTGTGTCTTGGATTTTTAGCGCGTGTGTGTGTGTGTGTGTGTGTGTTCATGCATGCATGTCATTATTTTCTGGTGTTTTGGAGGGACGTTCACATGACCGACCGCTCCATCATTTACTGCATATGTATCAGTAATTAGGGAGTCATACATCATAAATAAATAAGTAATTATAGAACTAGATCCTTTGAAACGATGCAAAATAACCCCCCCCCCTGTGAAGCTCCAGTGTAATCACACACTCCGCTCATAGTTTTTCTTACCTGATTTAGGGCCAGTGCGAGGTTTTTCTCAATTTGGCTTGGCAGGGCTGGCTGCCTTCCAAAGCACCTCTTTGGGCCCGTCAGCCCCAGATTCCTGGACGTTACCCTCCCCGCAGGAGGAAGTGATGTGATGGTGGACGAAAAGGGGATGAGAGAATTGAAAACAAAGCCATCAATGTGATTGGCTGTCTGGACAGCGGCCAAAAATGAGCGCGCAGAGGAGGTGGAGGAAGAAGGCGAGAGGGATGAGCAACAAAGGAGGTTGGTGGGTGTGATTGTCTTTGAGCCTTTTAAGTGCCCTCCAGAGACGGCGAGAGGATGCAAAACCGGCGCTGTGTCTCAGGACCGGTTCCCGGCATGATTGTGTATCTCTGTCTGTGCACCTGTGTGTAGAGAGCCATGATAATCCGTGCCTCGGTCCCGAATATTCACCCAAAAAAACTCCTGCTTAAAGGACTAATGCACCCTGATCCAACACGTGTGTGCACGTGAGGATGTGCTCAGACTTGGCCACCAGACTGAACGCTCATCTGAGTTGACTGTTGGTTCAGTAACTGATTTTTTGGGGGGGAGATTCAATTATGCCATTGAGATTATGAAGAGCTCCATTACTGCTTTCACTCTCAACTGTATCTGCCGTTCCTCCGGTGGAATGGATGTGGAGTGGAGTGGACCGGCAGCCGGGAGGTGACCTTTACTATCCCGTCATTTCTTTATTTATTTATTTGTCTGTCTATTTATTCATTTATCCATCCGTTCATTCATTCCCTGTATCGCTTGTCCTACATCCAGGGTTGCGGAGGTGGTCGGATGCTATCTCAGGCGTCATTGTGCGACGATCAACTCCGGTCGCCGGGAAATCTCGGGACTACATAAAGCGACGACCAACCATTCACTCAGTCATTGACATGTCACATAGAGACGTACGACCATTCACACTCTCATTCACATCACATATAGGCATTCAACTATTCACTCTCTCATATAGAGCAGTGGTTCCCCAACCTTTTTTGTACCAGGGGCCGGTTTTATGCGCGAAAATGTTTCCGCGGACCGGAAGGCACGGGGGTTCAAATAATAAAAACTTTTGTCAGTTCACATTATATAATCTGAATACAACGATTACGACTTTCTGTGAGGCCATTACGATGATTTTGCCCGATAATATCAATTCACGTAATGTAGTCAGTGGGAGCCCTGGGCTTGTTTCCCCGCTACTAGAAGGTCACATATGGGGGCGATGGGAGACAGTGACGCTCGAAATGTGTCATCCAGTCTACTCCATAGTCTTGTTTTGGCGACTGTCACCGCAGAAAACTGCGCCTCACAAAGATATGTTGTTACGATGAACCCGTAACTCAGGTAGGAATCTTGATATTTTCTTTTCAATGCAGCTTTCTTCTTGACGGCATTCTGCGATGCTTCTGCGGTCTCATTGTTTGCTCGTTTCCTCCCGAAAAAACTCTCCAGCGACTTTTGTTTCTGGCTCTTTTTTTTTTCAAGGTCTAGCTTGTGGTAGCTGATGTGTAAAATGGCGCGACAGAGTTAAGTTCGGCAGTAAAGCGAAGGCGGAAACAGTCGTTTTTCAGAATAAGAAGGAAGGTCTAATGGAAAAACTATATTTTGTACCAAGACAGATTTTCTTTGCGGACGGGTACGAAATGATCCACGGACCGCTAATGGGACCGGGGGTTTGGGACCCCTGATATAGAGACATAAAAATGATTCAATCACTCATACACATGACATATATAGACATACAACTATTCACTCACTCATTCTTGCATCATCGAGAGAAGTGCAACCACTCACACACTCATTCACATCACATAAAGGCAAACAAATATTCACTCTGTCATTCAGACGCCATATCGAGATATTCAACCGTTCACGTGTCATATAGAGACACAAAATGATTCACTCAGTCGTTCACATGTCATATAGAGGCGTACAACCATTTCTCACTGTCAGTCACATCACATATTGGCATACGAATATTCACTCTGTCATTCACACTTCATATAGAGACACGCAATGATTCATTCAGTCATTCACACTTTCATCCACATGTTTTAAAGCATACGTGTCAAACTCAAGGCCCGCGGGCCAAATGTGGCCCACCACGTCATTCTACGTGACCCGCGAGAACGTCTTAAAAGGTCTGATTGTCTGAAAATAAACAAGTCAAACACATGCATTCATCAGAAACTACATTTCCCACAATCCATGCCGCTCATGTTACCCGATAAGTGACGGCATCTCACCGTTGGATTGCAGTGGATCCGCATCAAGGCCGTTTTCAACAAGTGGCATTGAGAAATACAAACGATCCCTAAATGTCCAGGAGGAGAAAAGTTGATGCAGATGGAAGGTTGTTTCAAGAGAGACGAGAGGGAGCTAATCCATGTTTGCGCTCCGAGGAGGAAAACCGGTATTTCTTTTGTGCTATGAGCCGGTGTCGGTGGTCAAAGAGGACAATCTATGTCGGCATTTTGACAGCAAACACGGAGCTAAGTATGCCGAAGTTAGCCTTCCAGAAAAACATCAAATAGTCCAAGAATTAAAAGCCAAACCCCGACGGCAGCAGAATGTGTTCACGAAAACCACATTCCAAAAAAACACAGCGGCAGTGAAAGCTCGCTTTACTGTGGCCGAAGAAATCAGTCAAAAGGATTTATGTTGTCACAGAGCAACTAGTAAAAATCATTTTTTACACCTATGCAAATGCATATGTAACAATTTTGGATTTGATTAAATAATAAATTCAGAGTTATTTAACATGAATGCGTAGTTACATTTATTACTTTTGGTTACATTTAGTTACATTTACACTATTGCCGTTACATGTGGCCCTTTGAGGGCGACCATGATGCTGATGTGGCCCTCGGTGAAAATGAGTTTGACGCCCCTGTCTTAAAGGCATACAAATATCAACTCGCTCATTCACGCGTCATATAGTGACGTATAACCTTTCACTCACTCATATGGAGCCGTACAACGATTCATTCATTCATTCACATGTCTTATCGGCGTATTAATATTCACTCTCTCATTCACATATCATATTTGTCGGGGCATTTAGGTGGGGGGGGGCATTTTTTTATTTTATTCAGTGACTTCAGTGACTGTATTCATTAACTGCTATTTTGTTTAAAATAATTCACGTTGACCTCTCGAGAGAACACGTCCTTTAATTAAAAAATCCTCCCAAAAAATGTTTAATTCAGGTATCAGTTGACACGGAGCGCACTTCACCTCATAATGCTCAATTCCACACAGGGATCGCATTTAATCGAATGTTACACCGCAACTAATTTCGTACTTCTGAAAGATTTTCTCTCTCGAACTCGCCGAGACGGTCTTAAAAATCTTGGCCGATGTCTTTGCAACGACCCCCGCGTCCCATTCCTCACGGGGAGTACATATGTGACGCACGCGACAGCTGCTTTGGATCGGAACTCAGCTGAAAAAGGAAAAAAACAACAGAAATGTGATTTATAACGTATGATCTTTCGAAATGAGGTCCGGTTTAGAGATTTTTTTTTTTTTTTTGTCTCTTTTTTTTTAAACACAAGCGCATGGAAACATGCGCGTTTTCCTCTCGACACCAAGTGCTTGAAACCCTACAAAGTCTAACACTGACTGGAAGTGTAAAAAAAAAAAAAAAGAAACTCCAAAAAGCTCGGTGAGGGTGGAATGCAGGCACATCTGTTCTTTGCTAATATGCTGATTTTGGCCAGGTATGATGTTTATCACAATCACCGTTTCAGTTATGGTTATTAGCATGCATAAAATGTGCTAATTACCGCTAAACACAAAGTACAGCTGAGACTGATGGGGATCTCATTAGGAGAAACGGTAGATGGTCTAAATTGTGAGTACCGCGCGGATTAAAAGTTTTAACAGATGATGATTAAAACAGAAAACAGAAAAAAGTTGCATTTAGGCTCCATTAGTCTGTTTTCCTGAGTTCAGAAGATCTTTTCAGTGGTTCGTAATTCCGGTTTTTTAGGCAATGTATCAGGTGATCCATGGTGTATCAATGAGAGTGAATGGCTGTGTGTATCCCTGAATGACCCGAAGAAGAATATGAAGAATGAATTGATTTTTTTTCTAAGTAAGAGCCAAAAAATGCTAAACTTTTGTGAAAGGAAATGCAAATGTCAAACCTTATAATCAGACATCCACTAACAAGAAAGAAGGATATCGTGAACTGGATGTTTTTCATGAGTCCACACAGACCGATGGCCCATCTCTGCCCCTCGTCTTTATTTTAGGCTTCATTTAATCCAATTAAAGGGCCGGGGTGACTATTTTTCTCCAACGTGTTTACTTCTGTGGATATTCTGTATCATAGCAACCACATCTCACGGGAAAGAGGCTGAGCTACCGAAGTGCTCTCAAGAACTCTCAGCTGACAATATTCAGGGGTGCACTTGTCTTTTCCAGGCAGATTTTTTTTTTTTTCCAAAATAATCATTTTATTGTTATTTTCCATTCACCGTGTATCAGGTTGGAGCCTAATTGCCTCTCAGCTACTATGATCTCCCTCCCTAGAATTTCACCATTTCATCTGCACACATCTGGAAGGCAAGGGTCGCCATGGCAAATCTATGCAAATACATGAATGGATTTTTTTTTTTTTTTTTTATGTATTCACCTATACATTTATTTATTTGTTCACCTATGTGTTTATCATCGCTTCGATTATTTATCTTTTTAATCAATTAATTTTTTATCTTTTCTTTTTTCATTTTATTCTTTGGCCTACACATTAAGCAAGAATTAAGAGGAGGTGCATATTTAAAAAAATATCAAACTGCCTTGCAATGCAGCCACGACTACAATATATATTTTACAATTATTGGTTTTATTTCTGCTCTCCCTCTTAATAAAGTTGCTGGGACAGGACATTTAATAACTGCACGGAGAGCCTATTATGCCAAAAAAGAATAAAACAGCATACAGACGCATTCGTTCCACGTACCGATATTTACAGCGTCCGTCCCCGGCGAGCCGGCGAGGCTGTTTTTAAACACAATCTGACATCTCTTGTCACCATGAACCCCACCACGCTCCTTCCCCCCTGCCCGATGCCAAGCCAAACAAAAGTGGCAGTTCACAGCTAAAATGAGTTCTGTGCTCCCACTATGCATGTCCTTTCTGCCACTTTCACTTTCTCTCATACCCTTCCACGCGTGCTCCCTCTGACTGTCCCCCTGTCAGTCTCACTTTCCGTGACTCTGAAATATTTATTTATTTATCAACTGTGTCTTCTTTCTCTTCGCGAAAAAAAAAACAAAAAAAAAAAACAACAAGAAAATCATGCATTTCTTATGAATTCAGGATAATGTCACTGACTGTTGTCACAATGTGGATGATTCAGTCACGGTTCATGACTTTACACATGCAAAAAGAAAGTAAGACACACTGTTAAAGTCACACAAATTACCAGCATTAACTTAAAATCAATGTGAAATGTGTTTTTTTTAGGAAAACTCCTGTTTGGATAATGAGTTGTTGCCTTGACAAACTATTTGCAAAACACAATTCAAAAATTTTGCTGAACTCAAATCTTTTGCTTGTCTGCTTGTTTCACTGTTGAGCTGAAGACTTCAAGGCTTTAACCTTGACACATCTGGATGTCATCGGAGTTTCTCAAAAAACGTAAAAAAAAATTCTATAACCTTGACCGGGGGTCAACAGGTTATTCTGCATTCACTGAGTCTGTAAACCTCTTTGTTGCAAGTTGTTATCTTATGACAATATTAGCCGTCCCAGCTTTAATTTAATCGCCATTGTAAGTATTTCGGCAAACAACTATGAAATGGTGAATTTAAAAAAAAAAGAATAGAATTAACAAAAAAATACAGTGGAAAAAAATTGAATAAAATAGAATAAAATGTGATAGTAAATAAGTAAGTAAGTAGGTAAATAAAAGAATAAATAAATAAATAAATAAATAAATAGATAAATAAATAAATAAATACGAAGTTTGCGTTTTTGAAAAGCATTATTTAAATGGGCATTGCATTCATGATAAAAAATTATGAAAAAAAAAAAGAAAAAAAAAACATTCATAAGAAATAAATACATAAATAAAAAATGTGTTTGTAAAGATACTGGGATTCAGCAGCCTCCCCGCGACCCCGACCTCAGGATTAGCAGCATCGGTAATGAATGAATGAATACAAAGAGAGATGTGTTTCAATGTTTTTGAAAGAGGAAGAATAAAATTGAGACAGGCCTTATTTGTCCTTCCCCAAAAAAGAAGGTTACCATTCTCTCACTCTGGACTTTTATTCCTTCCTGGACCTCTCTCCTCACTTTTTTCTGGATGCTTCTCAGTCAAGTTCAGGGGCAAAGACGGGTTTAAAAAGAGAGAGCCGCTGAAGGAATAGAGGAAGAGTTGGGGAGGCAGAGCAAGCAGATCTGCGGGACAGCTTGGAGATCAGCGTGAGGCCGTGCTTGTGACTCTGTCTTCCACCCGTCCTGTCTGCTGGCAGGGGCTCGTGTGCGCGAGAGCGCTTCCTGTACCTGCATCTGTGGCGCTCTGCTGAGAAAAGGGGGCGGGGGAGCGCCGCAGGCCCCGGCACCTCTTTAGCAGCCAGGCAATCTGCTCGGTGAGCTCCGACCGGCCTGTTGGACGGCAGAGGACACGCTCGCACAACCGCCCGTGCCACCCGCCGAGGAGCGCGGTCGGAGCCGATGCAAGATGGTGATGAGGCACAACAAACACATGCACTCATGCAGATTGCGCTCATTGATCTCCTTCCGTAGAATCTTCCTCCGCAGAACATATACCAGTCGCTTGCATAAATAAGCGTAATGGACATTCATAAGCTGCTGCTGGGCATATTCAAGGCGCTGGGAAACCATAGCAACAGCTGTTCAAACTGCGGCAATTTTTACAAGAGTCGGCGACAAAAAAGCCCAAAATGTGAGGCTGACTTCGAGTTGACATCCCCGCGTCCCTCGGGGTCGGGGCCTCCAGAATACACCCCTCCGTGCACCGTGGGCACAAGCCGCCTGCGGCCCACCCCAACTGCCGCCCACTTCCCGTTCCTCGGCGGAAGAGCTCAGGGTGTCTGGAGTAAGGAGTGAACAGCTGTTTGAATTAAATCCGCAAGAGCGAGTCGAGATGAGGCCAGGTTTATTGAAGCGATGTCGACTGTCAGATTGATGGAAGACAAGGGGGAGACGGCTCGGCTTGTTACGGGCAAAGCTAAACTGGAATATCGGCCCGTAAGCCTCTATAAATCTTGTCTGTGTGATTGGGAGATTAGTTGTAATTCTGAAGACATAAATAAAGCGTTAACTTGGGAGTGAAACTGGCCGGAAGACATGAGAGGGATGTACAGATTTAGTCAAAACACACAGAAAAACAAAACAAACAAAAAAAGACAAGCTTTGCAGTCAATTTGGAAGCAACAAAGATGGACTGGAGCCAAAAGATATCAACTGTGACAAACACATACATGCCATAATCTCTTCTGTAACAAAAACACTATTTTGATATGTAAGAATACCAGGAATTAATTTCAGCTGTTTGGGATGCTCCAGCAAAAAAGAAAAAAAAAAAGAATAAATGAACTAAAAAATAACACAGAAATAATAAAATAAATCAATTAAAAAACACTGAAATAAATACATAAACAATAACACAAATGAATTTAAAAAATATTGTGATGTCAAAGCTCATCAAGTTATCTCCTTTGGAATAGAAAATATTAAGTTGCACAATAAATCAAACTTCTTTTGTTCTTCAAGCCTAAATGCCATCATATGCATGTAAATGCATACGCTGCTGCCGGACATATATTTACATTTAATATCCCGACCACCTCGCGCGGCCTGCTAGCTTTTTCTCTATCGTACTTTGCAGATATTGTCCTGTGCGGGCAGGAAGAGGGCCGGTGCTAACTTTAACCCCGATATTAAAACCATACCTTGCCCTTCAGAGGACGTCCTTGTCGACATCCTCTATAGTGGGACCAGATAATAATAAGTCTGTCATACAGCTTCCAACCACAGTGCATTTGTGTAGCGGCATCCGTGGCAGTGTGTGCGCTCCCAGGCGTCAGTGTGTTTGTGCGAGAGGTGTGGACACCAGCCCTGTCTCCCCAACTCTTTTGAAAGTGACTCTGACAGTTTGGATAACAGTTATACCCGGCTTCCTCGCTGCCCACACACATAAAGACACACAGCCGCAACAGTCACATTGCCTTCAAATTGCGGCTCCTCCGACGCCAAGTGTTAGGGGCCAGCTTATAATTAACTCGCTTGCCAAGTGGTATTATATATCATCAAGGACTCTACATCGGCCCAGACAAAGTCCAAAAAGTGGCAGCACATTGTTCGCTCCCTTAATAAGGTCAACGCGGTGGCATGGCAAATTATAGTTATTTCTACAATTTAGACAACACATGTGGTCAGACGTCAAGTCCGGGTTTTCACACGCGAGTTTCCGGGCCCCGGGAGCGAGATTACAGCAAGTCCCTTTTGCGGAGTACAGTCAGCGAGGGTGGGAGGCGTCTGTCTGTGCAAAACAACATCCAGCCGCGATTCTCTCAAGGAAGAGACGGGGAACTGTACAGAGACATGAGGGAGAAAAAGGAGCAAAGTGACATTTCAGCCAAATGACGGAAATTAATTTTGCTGTTTGTCAGCTTGAGGCAGATTTGTGTGTGTGTCTCTCTCTGTGTGTGTCTGTGTGTGTGTGTGTGTCTGCAATTAACTCAGCTTGAGGACACTCATGAAGTGTGATGAGCGCCTTATCCCTCTAAGGGCTCATTTATGCTCAACGTTAAAACACGCATACGGACAGAGCCTTCTGCCTGTCCATCTGCAGACGGAGCAGTACCACCAGAAGTCATCAGGGGGGCAGTGTTACGCGTTCGGAAACAAGGCGCCGACACAACCAGGGACAAGAATTCTCGATGAATTCAATGGCCACGCCGAAGTTCGCCGTCTACTGCGCTGCCTCTTTTCGCGCTTGTCATCTGAAACACGGCTCGAAATTTGGGATTAATTTCGGTGCGCTCTGCAGCGCCCCCTAGCGGATGCTTTGTTTAACAACCAAGGCAACACATGCATGGGAAGCACGGGGGCTGGGATGTTTGACAACGCCTGAAACGGACCTACCTATTTGCGAACATAGCCATAGCATACTTATTGAATGCACTGCCTCTGCCCACTTTTGCATTTATCCTCTCGGTCCACGCATTGCAAGTATCCAGTATCTGATGATCACTCGAGGGAAACACTATGCAATCATTTCCCCATGTGGCGCCTCTTTTTGTGCCTCTTTCTGTTCTGAAACGCAACGAGCAATTTGGAAGTGAACTCTTCATCTCCCTCTAGTGGATGCTCTGCTTAACAACCAAGGCAACGTAAGGCATGCGTGGGATGTATGGAGGAAGTGACGTTCGACAACATTTGAAGCAGACATACCTTATATATACGTAAAATGAGCATGCGAGTGCACTTTCCTGCCTCTGCCCACTGTCCCCCTGTCCATGCATCGCGTGTGTCCAGTGTCCCATTATCACCAAGAGAAACACACTATGCAATGGTTTCCCCATGTGATGCCTCTTTTTTGTCAACAACCGAAACATGCATGGGAAGTATCCAGGCAGTTACCAAAGGAAACTTTTGAAATGGATGTACCTATTTACGTAGATGATGCGATCAAACAAGTGCACTGTACTGCCTCGGCCCACGATAGCATTAATCCTCTCGATCCATGCATCACATGTATCACGTGTCCAATTATCAAGATATAAACACTATAGGATTTCCCAGTGATCCCATATGTGTTATAGTGTACAAAAAATATATACTTATGTATTTTTTTATTTCAGATCAACCAACAAAAAGTTATTCGAACAAAGGATTATTCATTTTGAAGATAAGAGAAGATAAGATAAGATAAGATAAGATAAGATAAGATAAGATAAGATAAGATAAGATAAGATAAGATAAGATAAGATAAGATAAGATAAGATAAGATAAGATAAGATAAGATAATACTTTATGGGTGTCGCAGCAGCACAGGGCAGAAGCCAGGTATCAAAAGACCAAGCAATCGCAATAACAATAAATATAAGTGTAAGTATAAATAGTGGCATTAAAAAGGACGGAGACAACAACAGTTAAAGGATAAAAATAGACAACAAACTGCCACATGTGGACAGGAGTAAAGTGATGCAGGTGAGTGACAGTTGCAGGCAGTGGCCAGTGATACAGATGCGTCTCCGGCCGGTCAGAGTTGTGCCCTGCCTGAAGCGTTCGGTTGTGCACCGGGGTGGGACGATCCGCTGGCTGAATGAGCTGCCAATCAGCCAGGGCGAGAAGGATTGTCCAGGATTGCTCAAAGTTTGTCCTTCACCCTCCGCTCAGCCACCGTTTCCAGACTTTCCAAGTTTAGTCCCACCACAGAGCGAGCTTTCCTCACCTGCTTGCTTAGCCTGTTGAACTCACCGGTCGAAGAAGAGCGAACCGGCTGCCGTGGAGCGGCAGATAGTCTTGAGGAACCCAATACAGACACCATACCCATGTGCTGCTTGTCCGCAAACTGCAGGAGGTGCAGGAAACCAGATCCTTAGTGCAGTTAGTCCCACCGGCTTGTAGTCATTGAGAGCGTTTGGACACCCTTCCTCTGGTAATGGGACAATGCAGAAGGTCTTCCAGAGGTCATGACCTTCAACAACCTCAGAGAGCGGTCAAAGAGTTGCTGAAAGACTCCAGCAAGCGGCCCAGCACACACTGAGAAGACCCTGGAGCCAGTTGACTTCACTTCTTCAAATTGGCGTATCACATCTATCGGCTCTGGCTCTTTCTATTGTCAGGCCTTACGCAGATATAAGTAACACAGAAAGGTATGAAGGACACGGCTTAAACACGCATCATCACCCTTTATACTTCGCACACCGCAAGAGACGTGTTTTAAGGCAGAATATTTATGCTAGTATTAAAACTCAGGATGAGGGTTTTCATATTTTGATGCAGGCACTGCAGGGAAAGGAGGGCACGCCTGCCATTTCCTCAGATACAGTCAGTAAAGTATACGCACGCATAATGCACAGTGTTTTTAGATCAAGGCGGAACGGCGTAATAAATAAAGAAAAAACTGAGACGCGAGCTCGGGAGACTCTAAAAGACACTAAGCTGTGCAAAGTTGGTCAGAACGAGGCCACAGTCGCACGGCGCTGCCTCCCTTCTGCTTCTCGTCTGTTCCCGCTCATTTGGATGGTGTAATAGGGTTGATCCCCAAGGACAGATGGCACGTTCCCAAGATGAGCAGTCTTCGTTTTGGTTTTTTTTGAGTCTTTGTCGAATAATTTACAATATAGTTATATAATGTCAAGTCTGCCGCTCTGTCTGTCCCTGTTGCAGTTTGGATTATTTTGGTGGTTTTAGTGTAGGGAAGTGAAGGATTTGGTACTGTGTGTGTGTGTGTGTGTGTGTGTGTGTGTGTGTGTGTGTGTGGGTGGGTGGGCATTGATGAATTCATGCGTGTAAATCAGCTTTTCTTCATCCAGGTGGTAACTGTGTCCCATCTGGGGCTCTTAAGGTCTTTCTAATCTTGGAAAATAGGACGTTAGGGGTTATAAAGATGTGAATTCCATTTATCTAACATTACCTTTGCCAATCACAATCACGCACTATGGATTAGACAAATGATTTAAGTTGACGTAACCATTTATGTTCAATGTCACCTCACCAGGTGTCACTCCCATAAAGTCCTGCGCTAATTGTAATGGTGTATTATCTCCGGAGTGTGTGTATGGCCCCACTGTGCCTATGCACACTCTGGATGCACACCCCTTGGATGATGACTGTTTTATGCTCAAACCATGTAATGATTTCTTTTTTGTTTCCTTTCTTTTTTAAGGTTAAGGGCTAGACTTTCAGTCCTTTCAAAAACCAAGCGGGAGTGTGATTGCTGATACTATCCTTGCTGCGTCTCGACTGGAGCTTTGCACTCAATTTCCCTCGTCTCCGTTGCTGTTTTTGTCCTCCTATAGCTGCTCCCCTACACGACTCTCCACTAGAATTACAATAAACTAATTCCTACGTGTTTCGCTCAGACTCTGAATAATGCGAGTGACAAAAATATATAAATAAATAAATAAAATAAAAAGGGTTGCTCAGCAGCAATAATCGTACAGGCTCTAAGCGCTGTTTTGTTAGGCTTGACTAGCTTCTGTAATTATGTTTTCCCCACAACCTCCCCTGACCATGTATAGCCTAAAACTACGGAAACCAAATTACTGAAGTATAAAATTAATTCAACTCTGCAAAATAATCTCAACCGAGTCTTTTCAAACGGTTGGAGACGATTCATTTCAAGCATCGACATTTGAATAAGATATTTATTTCTTTTTATCATTATAATAATGGAATAAATCACATTTCACAGAAAAACAATACAAAAATAGAATAAAATAAAATAAAATTAAATTAAATAGAATGAAAATATATTTTTGCCTTAATGACATGGCAGTCTAGACAAGAAAAGTAACGTAATCCTTCCGTTGTGCAATTGCACTTTATTTGTCAATGTATTAATTCATTCATATGTATATATATTCCAGATCATTATTCTCACCTCCAGTCAATTTATTTTGGTTGATTCAGTTTCAAGTTATGGCTAATTTTAAATTAAACATGGTACAGCTCCTTAAGTCACTTTGGAGGTAGCGAATATCGTGACATTGCTTGTCAGGAATTTAGAGGTACGGAAAGCATGTCATATTTGGAATACAAAATGCAGATGATACAACAGTGAAAACAATTTTCATAGAAAATGATGATCTTTCATTTGGATTCTGAGGGAGCGATTCATTCCTGAGAGGTGCAAAATTATTAGCGATTATTATAACTTCATTATCAGAGTCATCTGTTTGAAATCAGATCGTAATAATAATTGCGATCGTTAAAAAAAAAGATTTCCTGTTTCGTGAAGGCTCGGTTATTAAAAGTGCATCGGTCATCTGAGAATATCCCAGCGACAAGATCGACCGGCTGCAGCCCCCCCTGCAGCCTTTTCTGTCATGAGTTCAAACACAGCCCATTCCCTTTTTGGGAAAAAAAAAAAAAGGGATTTTCCCGCAACTGTGTCTCAAAGTCTGCCCACTCAGACGATGAGTTTTCCGTTCATCCGGCCGGCTCAGCAGAACTTACAGCCTGTATGCATGTCTTCTCTCGGCCGCAAGTCCTGCACTGCAGGCATAAACAGACCCGGCTGCCTGCGCCGTCTTTTGGCAGTGGGAAGGAAGGACGTGGATGTGCTGTACGACAGTCCTGGAGAGGAGGTGAAACTCTGCCTCTGACCAGCAGATGAACCACGAAGCCCAGATGGAGTGTGACCGGATGCTCCTGGCGCTTCGAGCTCCAATTACTGGCCTTTGGAGTCTGATTAGTGTTTCTTTTCTTTGCAGGCTGCAGGTTAGTCACACTATTATGTGGCTGTTTATTACTATCAAAATGAACCGTTTTCTTCCATATTTGCTGGAGTCAACAACATAAAAGTGGGAAACAGCTATGGTTTATTTTGACCAATCAATTTGACCAATCTCCAACGGGATTATGCTGAAAATATGCCATACTGTACCACCGATCCTATGTACGGACATGTAAACTAAAGAAAGCAACACAACATCTCCGTCACAAAAGCTTAGTGAGGGGTTATTTAGTCCAAATGCATGCAACTTTGCAATAATTACGTGCGAATAATGTTATCGGGGGTTCTAATTCCCCGCTACTTAATGGGCAACTGTCAGCAGAGCTCAGATGAATCTCTTGGTACCATTCCAGAGCCCATTCAGTTTGGAGGTTGGAGCTGGGAAAGTGCCGTTCCTTAATGAAACCCAGCGTGCAGTCGCCCCCCCACCAGAGAAACCAAACACAGTGATTAGGAGCTCACACAAACAAATAGTGATTAGTGATTATTTGTAATCCTGGAGAAGGAGAGGGATGCCCCTATTGTGGTAAAAGAGGAGATGAAGGGGATATTTAAGAACATCGAACCCTTGGTAGTTACGTAAAACTCATGGAAGTGCAAGGATCGGCTCGTTGCAGTTCTTGAGGATCATTTCCCGCTCTGTAGATGACAAATTTGAGTTTTTTCATTTGTTTCTTTTTTTTTAATGCTTACAGTAGTTGCTTTTCTGGGTAACAGAGGACAAGGTGAATACAAACAAAAAAACAAAAAACAAAAAAAGCTGTTGAAGGGGATCTTCGAAAGAACGCGTTCGTTTCCTCAATTTTTCTTTCACGGGGTCAACATTTTTTTTTTTATTATTTTTTTCGCGTTTGGTCAAGTGCCACAGAGGAGGGTTTTTTTTTACCTATGCTACCGGAGCCACCCCATTCCGTGACCCCCCCCAATTTGGCAGCTCCGCTCCATCCCCTCCGTCCATCAATCAGAAGTGAGAGGTCGAACGGGAAGAAGCCTGACCAGTCCTCCCGCTCCCCCAGGGGCCCCTCCAATGATGACACGGGCTTCTGCTGAGGCTCATTAAGAATATCACATGAAGGAAACTCCCTTAAAAGCACATAAAAGACGGCGTCTGAATGCGGAAGCAGCCGAGGCATGTTCTCGCTGGGATTACGGGCCAATTTGCTGAGTGTGAAAAATAATAGCTTGTGTGCGAGCACTCAGTTCCCTGACTCCAAGTCACAACGCGGTTGGTTTTAAGAGCATTAAGTCAAACAGACTGTACCCGCTGATAAATGGCCAGAAAGTTGGCGTTTAATGCAAAAGGAACACTCGAGTGAAAACGTTCGATGTCCTGACTTTGCCGATCCTGTCAGCTTATCAAGTCTGTTTGCCCCTGATCCCAAAAGCGCCTCCTTGTTTCTTTCATCCCTCGCTGCCTTCCTCTCTCACTCCCCCTCTCCTTCTGCTCTTGTCGGCCGAGAGTCAAAGTTCCCCCTTAATCAGCACAATGCTCTCTGTGGCAGGTGTTGGTGTGCTTTTTTTTTTCATTCCCCGGCATCTTGATCACCCCTCAGGGAACACGCTGGCCTCTGACGCCGGGGGGCACAGCAGGAGGTGTCATCGGAAGGAGAGCCACCCACGGCGGCGACAGAATCAGGCAAATTGCTCTTGCCGCAGCAAGGGGGAAAGGTTACGGCTACCGGATTAATCAGTATCGCGGTTCAGCCGCAGACATGCAGCAGAAAGCTAGCGAGGCGAACTCCCCGAATTCAAGTTGCAAGAGCGACGTCTCTCCGAATGAATAGCAGACGTGTCTATGAAGAGCGAAAACGTGGATATCAAGGATTCGCATCCGGCAGAATGGCACGTGGCCGAAACTTTAAGCCCCCGGGTCTCAACGGTAGCGCTGAGCCTCTCTGCGAGGTTGTCAGACAAGTTCTGGACAGAGAGACGGCGAGGGAGGAGCAAACCAGACTGAATCTTCCGCTTAATATCGAGGCGGTGACAGCTAGTTTTGATGGAACTGCTCCCACCTGACAAGTTTGGCCTTTCATCTGGTTGAATATGTTTTCCTGGAATACACTGATTGGCAGCCTTCTATGACCTGAGCGCTGCACCAATGGAGGACTATGTTTGTCTGGTAACTCACAACAGGAGATGTACTTCTGGCAAAGGCACAGGATTACATTCCGATCTGGTCTGATGAACTCAAAACCGACACGACATTCAAAGTGTACTCAACAACAACAATGTCCCTCTCTGACTCGTTGACAATGACATCCCTGACAAATGCTCCATCCTCACATGCCCTTCACAGTCATGCTTATACAGCAAATACAGGAATGACTATAATGACCTCACAGCAAGTCGTCCGGTGGCTGACATCATATGCAGATGATGCAGAGCGTCGCACAGAGAGGCGTTTAAAACTGCAAAGTCCCTTTCGCGGACGCTAAATCGGACTTTAAACGAAACAGTAGGCAGTTTCGCACTGTAAGAGCTTTTTGTGTTTGCTAGAACCTTTTCAGGAACGGGGCTGTTTTTTCGTACGTTCCAACACCATTGGAACCTTGTCCGTGGACCTCATTTCCAAAAACCATTTCAGCTCCTACTCCGACATAGGGTCTGCTTACAGTTCCGTAGGAACTCATATAACTTGGTTGCTAGGTGATTTGTGGCAACCGTAAGCCACGCTCATTACGAGATACTTCTTGCTAAGTGCGTAGCGCCTATATTTTTAGAACTGTTTTCTTGCGACAAAATGGACGGAATCGTCAAGAAATGGGCCTGCGGTGAGGACCATGCTCTTTTGGCCTGTTACGCAACAGAGAGGTATCCAGGGCTCGTAGCAGAATCCAAACATTTTTGCCAAAATGACTACGGTAAGCTAATGTTTTGCTGTTTTTCACACAGCAAAGCACTGAATGGATAAAAAAAAATAATAATTCAACCCACTTGGTTATTCCCGCGAGTCAGAATATGAAAGCAGTAGCAACTTTGCTCTCCATTTTGTCCGTGTTTGCTTCCTCTTCTTCGCTGTGGTTTGTTTTCAAGTGTGACAATTAAGTGTCAAGGACTCTTGTGTCCCTAACATGGTCCTAAACTGCTCATGCAAACGTAAAACGAAAAAGGTTCCCCTGGAGGAGGGGGTTCCTAGGATAAAAACTCGAGCCGGACGGTTCTTTTCCGTCCAAATGGAGCTTATATTTCTTTACTTGACTTAATAGTTCCATGAGTATTAGTGGAAAGCAAAGCAGCCGAGGAAAGACTCGATTGGTACGGCAATTACTTTAAACATGTATTAATGATGTTTAAGGAAAGTAGTGCTATATGATTTACAATTCAGTAATTCTCACATTTATATGATACAGACTGTTTATGCAGTTCTCAGTTCAGTCCCCGCATGAGCCAAATGGCTTTGGCTCTTATAACCCCCCCTTCCCCCTCCCCTGCTCCTAAAACTCCACTTTCTACTGATTGGCCTACTTCCAGAGGACCTGCACTTTATAGACACGCTGTGGCTGGAGAATATGACCATATAAAGTCATCCATGATGAGCCGACACCGGCTTGACACCAAGGCAGGAGTAAAATAAAATAACAAACAGCGTTGTAAAGTGAGTGCGCCGAGTCTGCGGTCTGGTCTTTTCACTAACAAAGATTAGTTTTGCATATGTTTGCCTATCATTTGACACGTGAGGTCTATTTATCCCAACATCTGGCTTGTAACTTTTGAAAAGCATCGATTCTGTTCCTATTTTTTTTCCTAATTCCTGGCCAGAGGCGATTGATTCCCCTCCAACTATGTGTCTCTATGTCACATTGTGAGAAATAACTGTTGGTCAAACTATGTGAAAATAAGAGAAAGAGGTATGAATATCAGTGTTGTTGCATACTAACGGAAATTATGGACCAGTAAGTCATGATATTACACACAGAAGCCCACACAACGGCGTGGCAGCGAGAACATGTGGAATGAAAAAGCAGTGCATGGAAGTGACGATTGTGCCTCTGGCACTATAGGTATGACGGGTGCGAATGTGTTAATGAAACACACCTGCATGGAGCGAGTCGAGTTTTAAGGGTGTGAAAGTCAAATAAAGACGCCCGAGTTCAAGTCCTACGTGCGACTGTTGAGCGTAAACTAGGGGGGTCTTCACTGCCCTCACGATTCGATCACAGTTCACCGGTCTATGATTGGATCGGATTCAATGGTGTTTTTTTGAACACGGTTCCTCATATTAGCGGTGCTACCGAAGTGTTTCATTTTTGCATGGCAATTTTGACAAATAGCATGGGTCTCGTCAAGTTGACGCCTCCCGGGGAACTCCGTTAAAACCAGAATGTTCCACTGCTTGCATCTTGTTTTGCTTTTTTCATACTGTGCTCGCGCTAGGCTTGCGCGTGTCTCCTTCAGCCTTTATGCAACTTGAACTTTATCACTTCATTGTCCAGGTTTGTATTGAAAAATCCATCACGTGACTGAACCGCATTCATTCCGAATCCTCCAATTAAGCATCTCAATGCATCTTTGAATCGATTTTTTTCTGCACCCCGAGTGTAAACCACTATTGATAAGACTTTTTCCATCCATCCATCCATGGTGTTGTCACCATGATGCCCCTTGTTGGCGTTACTGACCTTGGTATTTCATTTTTTTTAAGTGTTTGTCTTTTCATTCAGATTTTGTACACCGTCACCGCATCTGTTGTTTGAACAACAGATCCATCTCATTGAGTATATATGGATTATATCCATCCCATTTTGTTTGTGTATATATGTCCCTCCTGGAAACCACCCGCAAATACAGTCATCACCTTTTTTCCCCAATAATTCAAGATTCAAGATTTTTATTGCCATTTATGTTGTAAGTAAATGTAGACGGTGCAATGAAACTCTTTCTTTGCACGCTCCTTTCACATAACACGAATAGCAATAGAGACAATAACTGACAATAACACAGGCCAATACGAAGAAAAAAAAACAGTAATGGAGACTGCTTACAGAGACGTACTTAAAAAAAACATGAACAAAAAAAAAAACAAGTAAATTATTGCACAGAAATAATTTAACAAAAA
>CAAKHD010005361.1:19106-30075 GCA_901007705.1 Fistularia tabacaria
ATGGAGTGCTCTTTCCATCCAAATCTGGGTCAGGTTGCTGTGTTTTTTATATATGTTGTTTGCATCTTTTTATTTATTTTATTTTTGTATTTTTTTTTTTTTAATTTTTATAAATTTTTTTTATTTTATTTTTTTTTTTTTTTTTTTTAATTTTTTTTAAAATAGTCGGGAGTTTTTTTTTTTTTTTTTTTTCCACCGGGGTGTTCCTAAAACACGTGATTATCCAGCGCCAAACCGCGGGACACCGTAGATCCCACACACCTGTTCACACCCACGTACACGTTATACTCATAGGTGCGTCCACGGCACGCGCAATCGTTTAAACTTTCCCGGCCGCCGTGGAGATCAGCGACGTGGAGAGGACGTTAATGGAGTTTAAGAAAAAAAAAAAAAAAAATCGAATGAAAACAGGAAAGGTGTCCATCCGAATCCTTTAAACCGTTTAAATCCGCATCATCAACCATCCGTCTATCTGTCATCCTTCACTTCACCTGGAACGGCCGGCGGGTCATTCGTTCACAGCCCGGGGGCCAAAACCCGGACCGGAATCAGCACCGGCCGCACCGGACCGACCAGCGTGTCCGATGAGTTCCCTTTATTTATTTATTTACTTTATTTCAGTATTTACTGTATTTTCTGGTGAGTGAAGTAAGACTTCAGGCTTTTTTTTTTAAATTTAATTATTTTCTGTTTCTTTCTGGTGTTTTGCGTAACATATGCGTGATATATGGATTTACTTTTATTGATTTATTTATTTTTTAAAACATCTGTCAATACGTAGACATTGTCCTCTATGCGGAGTTGTCTTTGGGATTGATTGATTGATCAGTTGATTTTCTATGTAGTTCTTCTCTGGTGTGTGGTCTGTAGGATTATTTATTTTGAATTATCTATACATTTAATATGTATTTATATTGTATATTATTATATTAATGTACATTTAAAATTTATTTTTTTTCGACATAATTATTTTCTGGTTTCTAGAGTAAATCTGCAGGATTTTTGATATTTGATGTTTTTTATTTATTAATGAATGTATTTATCTATTAATTTCACGCTAAATTTGCAGACATGTGAATCTTTTGTGCTCTCATTGCTGGGTTTTGAGTCTTTCGGTTTATTCAAGGCTGTCATTTTATCTATCTGTCAGTCCATCTGTCGACCAATCCATCTACTCATTTATTTATTTCATGATGCATTTGAAGATTCGTGAATCTTGTGCTTTCATTGCTGGGTTTGAGTCATTCGCGGCGAGGCTGCAGGTTTGTTTATTTATATAATTGTTTATTTATTCATCTATTGTTGAGGTTGTGCTTTTTCCTTTTGAGGATTTATGCAAAAATAAAAAAAATCTGATGATGTCAGTGTGTCATCATAGCGAAATTATTGGCGTTGCAGGACAATCTTGCAAGTGTATTATTACGGGATACAGCGACGCCGACTATACATATTGCATCAGTCCTTCTTTTTGGTGTAAATTGTTGAGCTTTCAATAGCGGGTTGAGGGGAGCGGAGCTGATTAGCAGCGCCGCTCCCTTTTCCCACCGTTGCTGCCAGGGGAAGACTGTCATAGTCGACTATCAAAGTTTATGTATCAGCAATCTTGGCTTGTCATGAGGGTTTTGGGGAGATATCGGTTTCTAACACCCGCTCCTGAAATGTTTCCAACACGGAAAAAAGCGTGGTGATGGGCAGAGCCTGTGGATCTGTCAATTCCTCTCTTTTTTTCAAAGGGCGGCTAAGGTCAGACGGGCCGATCTCACTCAGGTTGCTGTCAATTAAGACACCGGGTGATCGCCGCTTAAAGAGCCTCTTTCAAGTAAGTGTTTGTGTGCACTTTTTGGTCCACTTGAGCTGCGGAGATGTAAGGAAATGCCTGGCACATAACAGGACCCCTTTAGCCTCGTGGCATTTCAGCCTTGGATGTCTTGTTTCCCGCTGGGAATAAAGGGAATGGAAGATCAGTCATGTGTCTGATATGAGGCACATTTATATAAGCATGATGCCGTTGAAGTCCTGCTTATTCAAAAATTGTTTTGTTTTTTTTCTTTCCTACCTCCTCATTACGGCAGGCGGCACATTGTTCGGTGGTTGGTGGTGATCGGTGACTCATTTCGAACCCGTTCGAGACGGTCTTGAAGGAAATGCTTAAACGACTGCAACCTCTTGATGCCGCGCCGCGTGGCGGCACCATGGAAACAATGGGAAAAAGAATAGCATCCGGTTCCCTGGCCGGCATATTTTCTAGCAACAATGCAAATTCACTCATTTTTTAACAATCTGCTTAGAGGGTTAAGTTGAGGTAAAGTTTCTTACATGAACAATTCTTTTTTTTTTATCCAATATTCTATATTACATAAAGTAGTTCCTCCCAGTGTTGGAAAGTAGGTCGATTAAAACTCTACATTGCCCCCCTGTGAATGACTGAATTTTAGTAGGTCTTTTTATGTTGCTCTGTGATTGACTGGGTGAACCTAGTGACAGCTGGAATATATATCTATATCTATACCTACATATCTGTGTCGAGACCTCTATCTATCTATCTATATATATATATATATATATATATATATATATATATATATATATATTGTTTTATATACATTACAGACAGTATATATAGTAATACATCGGAACTGGATTTACTCATTCATTTGGAGAAGATGCTAGCAACACATACAGGGTGGAAAAAACAAAAAAAATCTCTGCGGTCAGGGATGTACATGTCCGCCATGACACCCCGACTATTTACCGAAAACTGACATTTTATTGACATCATTTTGGTCCTCGTTAAAATGCATCACACATTTGACTGAATTTAGAATAAACAGATAAATACAACTGGGTTGTTTCCACCTGCAGGTGTTATGATGAGTCCTCATTTCCATTAGCAAGACGCGGCGCTAATTGTCGGGTCAGTCACTTTCATCACGTCTAAATATAAAGACACACAGATAAGAAATTGATTTTAACCACAACATGTTGACGTTGATTTTTTTTTTTTTTCTTTTCCCTCCTTGGATGATGTTCAAAGAACACTGCCGCCTCCCCCGTGATGGGCACATCTGTTTTTCTGTTATTCCGTTTTGTGCAGAAGAAAGGTTAAAGCCCCACGTATGTTATCACCTTCACCCCCACGGGCTTGCCGCTGCAGGGAGACGGCCTGTTAGCTGCATAGGCAAATCCGAAGTTTGAAAAACCTGTAAGATACAGCCCCATCTGGTTCGGTACGTGTGAAAGGAGGAAAAGCAAACATGCAGGCAAGCGTGAACATATGAAGATTTGCACAAAACTCGAGCAGGTTTGCGACTACATACTGTATGATGTTGTAAGAGAGAGTTTCCGAATAATCCTTTGTCTATGAGTGAAGGTCTATTTTGGCTAGAAGCTGATTTTTGTAAGACGGGTGGGTGGCACGGTGACGCAGTGGTTAGCGCTTCCGCCTCACCACAAGAAGGTCCCTGGTTCAACTCTGGCAGGGGTAGTTTGTGAGACAGACTTTATTGCAAGTGAACATTGAAATTTTGTCAAAAAGTGCTTTGACAGAATTAAATATACAGTCTATCAAAATACATATAATAGCAAAGTATGATGATTTTAATAGTAAAAGGGAACTATGGGGTCAGAAAGTACCTGGAAGGGTATGTTTGAGTGCAGAGTAATGATGTTCAGAATGCAGACATGCAATATGATATCCGGTATAACAACATGGTATCAAGTCTTTGAGGCGTATTTTATTGACAGTTTCGCAGTCTGATGAGCTTTGGGAGGAAAACCCTGGTGGTCCTGCATTGCACCACCAATGTCCTCCCGCAGTCCAAAAGCTTCATTGGAAACCCTGAAGTGCCCAGACATGCGAATGAGAGAGTGAATGATAGCATGTCTCCATATGACGTGTGAATGAGAGAGTGAATGATCGTGTCTGTGTATAGCACGTGAATTAGTGTAAGAATGGATGTACAGTCGAGCCTTGGCTTATGAACACTCCTAATTACAAATAAATCGGCTTAAGTGCAGAGTTTTTTGATAACATTTTGAATCAAGCTAAGAACAAGCCTCAATGCACGAACATGCTGACAGAAAAATGGGCTTTCTGCATTGTGGCGTTGTAGCGTAGTGGCAATCAGGTGTGGTTCTCGGGGTTGTTTACGTCATTCATCGTTGTGTCCTCCAGGAACGCTTTTTTTGTGTGTTTGTCAGTCAGTTAGCCCTCAGTATGGCTCCCAAAAAGGTTAAAAGTGCGAGTGTTAAGAAGTTAAAAATATCGGTCGATCTGAAGAAGGAAATAATAGCTAAGCGTGAGAGCGGTTTTTACATAACAGATCTCGCCAAGAACTGCGACATGGCTAAGTCAACCATCTGTACAATCCTGAAGAACAAAGATTAATTTATATTTATTTTTTTATATTTATTTATTAATTAATAAACGGCAGGTTGCTGGGGATAGCTCGAGCGAGGGTCTCATATGTGACGAGGTTTACTTTTGTTGCTAATTTAGCGAAGGAAACCAAGTATAAGTACTGGCAAAAAAAAGCAACACCACCTGAAACACAGTAACAATAAAGTTATCTTTCAAAAGAGTGCAATATGTTTTACGTGGCTGAAGAAAGGATCAATAGGATTCACAGTGATTACAATGGGAAAAGAATGAATAAACTTGTAAGCTGAGGTTCAAATGTATGTCTATATGACACATGATTGAGTGAATAAATGGTGGTTTGTCTGTTTTTGTGGCCCTGTAATTAACCGGCAACTGGTCCAGTGTGAACCCCGCATCTCGCCCAGTGTCAGCTGGGATGGGCTCCAGCCCCCACTAAAGATAAAGAATGAATGAATCAGTGGATTAAAAAAAATTTTTTAAAAAGCAGATATTTTTACTTATTTGCCATTTGTATTTACAACAGTGGTTCAGATCTTAAAAAATGCTGCAGCGCACTGACTCAGATCTGTGATGCGCACTCATTGTTACTGTCATCTACTGCTCGGCTGTTTGACTGACATGTCTAACACAGTTCATTGAATTTTTAAGGAAATGTGGGTTCTCTACTGCTGGCCAGAGAAAAAGGGAAAGAAAAAGATTACTCGGCTGGCGTTGTGTCTCCCTCTCCATGCCCTCACTCTTCCCCTCATCTGCTCTCTCCATCTAATTAGCTTCTACAGCAAGTGCAGACTGGACAGGGGCCTATAATGGAGCCAGATGTTCAAGGAGAATTCACCCCGCAGGGGAATGTTTTGTTTACTAGAAGATGAAAACAACTCTCTTGCCCTTACTCTTCCTTTTGGGGTTGTTTATGTGCAAAAGCGAAATTTCCCCTCATTGCTATCGCTGACTCTCAGATGCTGAGAATCAGGTGAAATGGTCATCGCATTAGTGACTCTGTTATTATAAATGTGCTTTTCATCCGCTTTGAAGAGCTGTCTTTCTAAAGTGCTTTTTGAGTGTGTTCAAAATGAAAAAAAAAAAAATGAAAAAAACTTCTCGCGCGCTCCTGACTGACTGAATAATTCATACACAATCCATACTGGTTGCATCAGCGGAAAAGTCATTCTTTACCTCCTCTGTTTCTGCACATCCAACATATTCTGACAACAATTATCCAGCTCAACGCTTATCAGCACAAAATTGACATGTAACCCATTTCTGGGATGATTAATTTAACTTTGGGGTGGTCCGCGGCAGGATCAGTCTTAATCAGCAGATAGGGTGAAAGGCAGAGAGAGAGAGAGAGAGAGAGAAAAACTCCGGATCTATACATCAGCCACGGCAGAAAAACAAATGAAGACACTTGGAATCAACTCCGTCTGCATCTGAGAAATATTATTGGAGGAGGATTAGAAGGCTGGGTCGATGAGTCCGGTCCAGAGTGCTCGCGCTGGCTATGTGATAGGACAGTAATACCCTTACACTTGTCAGCATCCTGAGATCCACTGAGGTTGTAATTGGGTAGTGCTCAAGGCTCAAACAACTGATAAGGTTGATTAGTCAAATAGCATTGAGAGAGTGGTGGGGGTTGGCGCTTTATGAGAATCAGACAGCGATGAGAAACTCCGCGCCCGGAGGGGGGGGTCCCGAGTAGATTTGGCCGTGACGCATTGAAAATAAATAAGTAAATGAAATGAAATAAAAAATAAAAGTCAAAATCGGCCTACTGTTAATCAATGAGACGCTATGGCTGAGATGAAAAATGGATTTGGGGATTTTGAAAACGATGGACGACTGGAGTATCACTGGAGTATCACAGTGATAGTCAACTACCCATCATCAGTGCATCATCAGTGCTATGCTATTTTCATATGTATATATATATATATATATATATATATATATATATATATATGTACATATGAATATGTATGTATGTATGTGCAAACCACATGCTAGCTTTCATTCAAATCTCACCCACCTCTTTCTGTAATGTGCGAGCACAGAGAGGGGAGGGGAAAAAAAGCACAATCACATTACCATGAAGTCAAATCTGCCTTTTGTGAAATGCCAAGCCAATTAGCACATCCCCCACCCACCCCACCACCGCCCCGGCGCAAATCGGGGGTTTTTGCATCTTTTACAAGGATGATGTGCAGTAAAAAGCCACATTTAGTAAACAGTGCAGCCCTCTGGCTCTCCTGTGGGACTCTTCAAGCTAGGTGGCTAATGAAAGTGGGCCATAAAAACGTCTTGGGGCCGTGGGAGAGTCCATGTGGGACGCAAGTGCGGCATGGCTTGCACGTCGGGGGAAGGGAAAAAGGGACGATCCATGCCCTTGAGGACAAAATAAGTGCTCAATAATGTGGCTTGATCATTATGTTTCCTGTGATTAGTAATAACACCCCCGTGAAACGTATAAGGTTGAAAACATGACCCAGATTGTTTCAAGTTCTGAACATCCAAGAAATTGAAATGTGATGTGTTCCAAGAATTAAGTGGACAAAATATGCATCTCTGATGAAACGTGAGGCTTCTAAATGTCTGTCAAGTTTGCTCAGGAGGATATTTAAGACTGATTTATGACATTTTTGCCGTAAAATTTTTGGGGGGCCGGGCAAAGAATGGCCTGTAGACATGTTAATTTTTGATTATACATTTTCACAAATAATTAGCATGCATAATGTGTTCCTCTACACCAGGGGCGCCCAACACGTCAATCCCGATCTACTGGTCGATCGCAAAGGCAACGCGGGTCAATCCCTGCCTTTCAAAATAAACTCTACCGCGTAACGTAAAAAAAAACAAAAAACGACTCTACCACGAGCCACAGAATGCACGACAGTACACTTAGTATGGGTAGATCGCCTGTCATTAAAAATAGCTATTAGCCTATCATCCATCCCCACTGCGCCATTGACGCGCTTGATTGACATACAGTCCAGCCAAACCGAGAACTCGATCCAAATACCGTTCTACCATAACTGATGGACATTTGGAAGTGTGTTTGAGGCTGGGCTACCTGCGAGTTGACTGAGTCCATTCAGTGCAAGACGTAATCAGAGTAAAGCAATGGCTAAAAATGTAAAGAATCGTATTGTGCTGTAACCGAGGGTTGTGAAAGTCGTCCATCTTGCGTACCACTACAAAATAACAAACGCGGATACTCCAATTTTCTCTCGGGGTAACGTTCCTGACACTTTTTTTTTATTTTTCTCCTTGTCCTCACACTGTCACCACCCAGGAACAAACACGTACTACACTTTCGCTAAATGTTGAGGCTTCAAAATAAGAGTTTAAAAATTCCCTTGAATGAAACTTTGGGGTTTGACAGGCATTCAGAGAGAACACATAAGGACACTCAGTACTTCTAAGTGGCAGGAGATCAACTTAGAATGGGAAAATTAACTCTTCATGGCTGTTGACAGAACACAAAATGCCTCCTATCACCCAGGTAGAAATGAATTCCCCCAAGTTGCCGGTTAACAAAAAGAATTTAACTCCAACTTAAGGCGAGTCTTAATCAGTGTTTTCAAAACTGACACTGGAGAGCTCAAGGCATCGACTGTGGACACCACCTACAACAGGGATAAGTTCTGAAAGATATGTTACAGTGCCATACATGTCCATGCTGTTATGCAAGGGAAACCATACCTATTTTAAATACTAAGCATATACACACACACATGCACACACACATATATCAGTGTATGTATATAAATACATTTTATTGCTGGTAGATCACTTTGACTTGGTCATTTTAGGAGTAGCTCGCTTTGTTCTTATTTATGCTTGTTCGCATGAGTTTATGCTCATATTGGTTATATCTGGTGCTACAGCTGCTCACTTTGTCACCACAGGCAATATTTCAACTGTCCAAATAGAAGACAGTGATTGTATTTGAAGTAATAGTAGTGTCAGATTTATGCTAAGGGCTTATTCATGCTAGCGCTACATATGTAAATAGGTAAGCCTGTTTCCAATGTTGTCAAACATCATTGCCCACACATATTCCAAGCGCTTTAAGTTGCCATGGGAGCTAAGTATGACATCCACAAGAGGGCAATGCAGAGTTCAGGGTTCACTTCCAAGTTTAACGTTCAAACACGAACAAACATGGTGACCGTGAAGGAGCTGGGGATAGCATGTGAGATAAGAAAGAGACACAAAAAGAGGCATTGTGCCAGACGGAAAAAGCTCTCATTGGTTTTACCGATGCCGTGTTATCTTCTTGTTCTTTGTTCCTTTGGTCGGTCACTCTTGAGCATACTGCGCAACCCCCACACACACACACACACACTACCGAAGAAATTACACACAGAAGAGGATGTTTTCAACGGTGAGCATAAATGAGCCTTACGACATTCCCCCGCACAATTTTTAGAGGGACTTGTGGGAGTGACTCCAGCATCCATCATCTTCGGTGAACGAGCGGGTAAAAGATGGAACATAAATGTCATGTCAGGAAGGCCACTGAATAATTAGGGGAGTTTTTATATCGTACGTCGTGAGTGTATGTAATTTAAAATCCCAACAGTAAAGTAGACACAACTTAATTTTCAGAATGTTGGCGCCAAGTAAATTTCCCAACCCTCTTCTCTGATATTATCCACAACTCCTCTTTCTCGAAGTGCATCAAGCATTATCTGATTGATTTTTAATTTTGGGGGGTTCCCTGGGAAAACGCACGTGTTATCGGGTATAGAGATGTGCAGTCAGCGTACCTGTAATGTAACGTAGTTTGTTTGACCCGAGGTCGGCGAATACAAAACAAACAGACAGGAACAAATTAGAGGCAATTTATATGAAAATTGCTGTTTTTCTCGATGCGGTTCTTTGTTTACTCATCGGAGCCGTCATCGTGACGGCTTCTTCGCGTGTCGGTTTTTCCCTCCTCCGCCTCGTTACATCACGTGTCGGACCGTGCCGACGTGCAAATTCATTAATCCTCCTCTCTGGTTCCGAGGCATCCGCTTCTCTCGTGCTCCACGACCATGAATTTTCGGCCGGCTCTCTGCGAGGGACTTTAATTTCGCAAGGTCAGGCCGACGCGTGCGTGTTTTTTAATGGCGATCGGGGGTTCAGGTGGAAGAATCAGTGAGTACATTTTACTTTTCTGATTCATGCAACCGCACCAAAGGACCGAGGATTGTTCACGCTCTCCGTTCCTCTTTGTTATCTATTATGTGTGTAAAATGTTAACATTTTTTGTAAGGTTGCGGAAGTATATGTAGTAGTATATTCCTGGCACAAAACCATCCAACTAATGAGAAGCTTTACCGTGTCTGACTCTTGCTAAAGGCTCCTGGTCATTCATGTTGAACTTTGAGGGTTTTTTTTTTTATTATTTTTTTTTATTTTTTTACCACAAAGTTTCTGGAGTGTATATGGCTGGAAGGAAACCCAGCAGACCACAAATTATCCTCCTCCATTTCCGGGGTCTTTTCATCATTTCAGCTCTCTTGCACGCCATTCCTTTACTCTTGGACATTTTACCCACAGTTATATCTGTTCTCACTTGCACATTATTTTCTTGCTTTCTTCTTCTCTCCTCGCTCCGGTCCCTGCTTCTGCCAATTTCATGCCAGGCCAGTCCTTGGAGAATCACCAAGGGCATTGGAAACAATCAGACAACCCCCCCAACCCACCCCGCACAAACAGACCCGAGTTCCTCATAATCAACCATTCATTTTCCTTTCTATCATAATTAAAAATGTAAAAAAAAAATTTAAAAAAAAAGGCTCTAGATGGAAATTATTTTTAGACATGGCTCTCCTTTCCTATTTTTCATTTGACAGTTCGAGATTATTTATCTCAACACAGCACTGTATGCGCGTGCATTCTGTGGCCCAGAGCTATTTTCCACATGGGCAACCGTGAAGTCATATTGACACTAAACATATGGTCGGCCCTGTTTTGAGATATACTTGTAGACTCCCAACGTTTCACTTGTCTTAATGAATAATACCATGGTGGATTCTGGCATCTGGAATCAGTGGAATTATTCGACGGGACCAACAATACCTTCATGCATGAATTGACACCGTGCATTTCCATTTTTACATGGTGCTGGGGAACACAACAGTTTGTAATTTCATTTGCAATATTACGAGGGAGGGACTTGGGAAGAGACGCGTCTTGCTTGTAACGAGTGGCCCATTTTTGTGTCGATTTCCATTCAGGTTCGGCTGAGAACATCCGAGTACAGTACAGAGTTTTAGGCGTTTGAGCAAATCAATGATAATTTAAAGAAATAAAATGCCAATCCTTAATGATGGATCCCTTTGTCATTTAAAACAGCTCTTCTCAGAGTGCTCTGGCTGCGTCTCAAGAACGGAGCTATTCCTGTGTGCACCGGAAAACGAGAACCTAATACTAAGTGACAGGATTGGAAATGAAAATAACGAGATTGCGTAAATATTGTTTTGCGAGACAAAACATCCGCTTCCTTTTTTTTTTTTTTTTTTTTTTTTTTGTAAAACAAAAGGGGATTTTTTTTTCCCCGGGCCTTTTTTCCATTCCTCTTGGTTGGCGGGGGGGGCCGGG
>CAAKHD010005363.1:46801-57714 GCA_901007705.1 Fistularia tabacaria
CGAGGGTGGGAGGGGGGGGGGGGGGGGGGGGGGGGGGGGGGGTGGCCACGAGCATCAAAATTGGGGGGACATCCAATCAGAGAGGGAAATACGATAGGGATTTTGTGATACATCAATTTTTGGAGGCTCACCGCACTACAGAGGCAATGGGTAGTCCTTAGAGAAAATAGTATATGTTATGTTAATAGTATATTGTGTATATGTGTATGTATATATATATATATATATACATCATGTGTTTTTTTTTGTTTGTTTTTCCCTCTAATGTTGCTGCTGCAACACCCGAATTTCCCCTATGGGGATCAATAAAGTATTATCTTATCTTATCTTATCTTATCTTATCTTATCTTATCTTATCTTATCTTATCTTATCTTATCTTATCTTATCTTATCTTATCTTATCTTATCTTATCTTATCTTATCTTATCTTAGTGCCCCCACACGCATGTGCATGACGTACGTGGAGCATCCGTCAGAAGCAACAAGCGGACGTGGCTGTTCGTTCCTGCGTTGATGGTGACGATCGAGAAAGAGAGAAACATTTCTCACCGTTGATGTTAAAAGTGAAGTAGTTGAAGTGTTTTCTGACAGGAGGCATCATTTGGGGAAAAGGACTTCATAAATTTGGTTGATTTACATCTGAATCGAATCAAGTGCTTATTTCATGTTTCATATGTGTTTACATTTTCAAGCTATTCCTTTCTCAGAATATTTCTCAGCTAACTTCAGCGCTGCAAGTCTGAGAGCGTTTAATGTATATGCTGCTATAAATGCCGTGTTGTAAGAGCATACGAGGTTAGGTCAGAGGGGGCTGCATTGCGCTTTTGTAGACCTCGAAAAAGCATACGACAGGGTGCCAAGAGAGGAAGTCTGGAGTGGCAGAGAAGTATGTTAGACTGGTGCAGGACATGCATGCTAGCTGTGAGACTGCAGTGAGATGTGCTGTTGGTGTAACAGAGAAGTTCAAGGTGGAGGTGGGACTTCATTAGGGGTCACCTCTGAGCCCCTTCTTGTTTGCAGTGGTGATGGAAAGGCTGACAGATGAGGTTAGACAGGAACCTCCATGGACTATGATGTTTGCAGATGACATTGTGATCTGTAGTGAGAGCAGGAAGCAGGTGGAGGACAATCTTGAGAGGTGGAGGTTTGCTCTGGAGAGGAGAGGAATGAAGGTTGAAGACTGAATATATGTGTGCAAATGAGAGGAACCCGGGTGGAACGGTGAGGCTTCAGGGAATGGAGATCAAGAAGTTGGAGGATTTCAAGTACTTTGGGTCAACAGTCCACAGCAACGGAGAGTGTGGAAAAGAGGTAAAGAAACGGGTTCAAGCAGGTTGGAATGGGTGGAGAAAAGTGTCAGGAGTACCATGCCAAAGAAGACTATCTGCCAGAATGTAAGGAAAGGTGGACAAGACAGTGGTGAGAGCAGCGATGCTGTATGGTCTAGAAACAGTGACAATGACGAAAAGAAAGGAAGCAGACATGAAGGTCGCAGAGATGAAGATGTTGAGGTTCTCTTTGGGAGTGACCAGGATAGAGAGGATCAGGAATGAGTCAATCAGAGGGACGGCACATGTTAGATGTTTCAGAGAGAAGATCAGAGAAGCGAGACTGAGATGGTTGGGTCATGGACAGAGGAGGGATAGGGACTATATTAGTAGAAGGATGCTGGAATTGGAGGTCGAGAGGAAGACCAGAGAGAAGATGTATGGAGGTAGTGCGAGAGGATATGAAGGTAGTTGGTGTGAGAGAGGAGGATCCAGAGAACAGGGTTAGATGGAGAGGGTTGATTCGCTGTGGCGACTCCTGAAGGGAAAAACCCAAAGGAAAAGAAGAAGAAGGAATAAGAGCGTATGAGGTTAGCAAATGATATCATTCACCGCAGGGACCGATGCTGTTACGTAAGAGTCAGACGTTCCCGCTCATCGTAACACCTGAGATGAACGCGGGGCTCCCGGAGAAAAAGATGGGGCGAACAAAACGAGAAGCAACGAGGACACAATGGGCCGCTTCATTCAAAAAAAAAAAAAAAAAAAAAGGACACGTGTCACATTTCTTAGCATATTCCTGAATGGCCTGTCTCATCGTGGAAAAAAAAAAAAAGAAAAAAAAACCACTCTGCAGGCAAGAGGCTGGCAGCAGAACGCAGGCAGCCGCTGCCAAAAGAAACATACTGACAACTCCGTCTCTCAAGGCGGCGGCGGCGGCGGCGGACTCCCGCAGACGCGAGTGATGTCATTTGATAATAATGGGAACGGCTTGAGAGAAACATCTCAGTTTGAGCGGCCGCGGCTCGGACTTCGGGAGTAGCGACTGCCTAATATATTCCAGATTCCGACCCGGAAAAAAAAAAAAAAAACAGGGATTACATAACGGCGGAGCTCGCTGTAATTCTGGGCCTCTGAAGTATCTGAAAAAGTATGTGTGCCGTCCTTGTGGAGAGGCCGGAGAGCTTGGCTGGCGGAGGGTTGTTTTTTTTTTGTTTTTTTTTTTTGCCTGGAAAGCGCACACGTCTTACATACCAGGCTTTTACTGGCAAATATCTCGAGCGCTGGTTCTTAACCTGGGTTCGGTGAGTCACTCTCAGGGGTTCGGCGGAGGTCAAGAATTTATTCCAAAAAAGGTTTTTTTTTTGGGAGGGAAATACAACAAAAACTACTTAAAACTTAACAATCATCGAAAGGCATAGAGTAATTTTGCACAGTATCGGGTTTTATTAAAAAATCTGCAATTTTGAGCCCCAGTAACATGTGAATCCACCCAAAAAATCTTTATTTATCTTTGAAAAGCGCATGAAAAAATAAACTACAAATATTTTATGGGTTGAAAGGAATGTAATTAATTTTTTCATAAGCATTTTTTTTTTTTTATTCAGAGTTCTGGTTTTTAAAGAAAATAATTTTTTTAACCCATTAACAAAAAGAAGTAGAAGATCTACTTTGTGCTCAACAAACCACTTAAGAAACAGCAAACTCATCATGTTCTCCAGGAACTACACACCAGAGCAGGGATCCCCAACCTTTTTTTCACGTCAGACAATATTTTCCCAGACCGGCCGTAAAGGTGTGTCGGATAATTGCAACAAAATAAAAAGATACGACCGGCATAAAAACTGGTATTTTCTACATGTAGTAATTAAACTGACTTCACTGCGTGTGCAACTTTATTAGCAGCGTCCTCGTGACATGGCGGAATGCAGAATGCTCGGTCTCCGAGAGGCGAAGCAGTTTTGAAAGCTTCATTCGAGAGCCGGTTGTGCGCGTGTTGTGCAGAGCGAGCTGAACAACCTGTTGCAATAAATCCATATTTCAAGCAGGACTCCTGCTATCGTCCGTTAAATGCATGTTTTTCTTTCAAGCTCTTCTTCGGTCTCCTCGACGGCTCTTTTTCCCCGCGCAAAGAAACTTTCCAAAGGTTTTTGTTCATTTTGCTAGCTTGGGGGTTTCTAATTTAGCGGTAATGTGCTATGTGTTAGCGGCCGGCGCAGCCTCTTTAAGAAGGTAGCGGGTGCAGGTAAGACGTGTGAGCGAGGCGAAGCATCTTGACATGCGTCAGCAGCGAGTCGTAGACAGATGTGACGGAGAGAATAAGGAGAACTATCTTCAGGTGCTTCGGGCTGGTCCCTTCAGGAGGTTCCCACAACCAATCATCTGCCTCCGTCCGACCCTCTCTGTATCCTCTTCGCTCACACCAACTCACTTCCTGTTCTCTTTCCCTCGGGTCTCGTTCTGGACTTCCTGCCTGGGAGTTCCAACCTCAGCATCCTTCTACCCAGATCTTCACCATCCCCCCCTCTGTCCATGTCCAAACCTCCGTCTCCGGAACATCTAACGCGTGTTCTCCCTCTGATGGACTCTTCTGATCGTCCACATCTTCATCTCTGCTTCCTCCACTGGACAGCTGGCGCTTCAAATCCTCCACCTTCATCACCTCCAGTCCCCATAGCCTCAACGTTCCTCTCGGTTCGTAAACCGGCGCTTAAATTCTAACGTTTGTTTGACGTTCGCCAACGAAGAGCTGAAGCCACCCGAACATCTGGAGGCTTTGAAAATGATTTGGTGGAAAAAGGCTCGTGGAAAACTATCATCTCATACCAGCTCACATTTTAAAATCGAGTTTTAAGTCTGAGATTTTACAAAGACTCTAAGTCTTACATCTGGGACTTGTGGAAAACTACAAGTTGATTCTTTCAGATGTTTTTTTTGGTTGTTGATGGTGTTAAAACTGGCGATAATATCGTGTTTGATATTGTCGTCGGTCAAAGACTTGGAAAAGACTGACCTTCGACTGCTCTGAGACTGTAAGATTGCCGCCCGACGGTTAGCGACCGGGATGACGGGAGCGCGCCGCCACTCCAGTTAAAGCGGGGATGTCCAAAGTCCGGCCCGTGTTCAAATGTACACCGGCCCGCAGCCACCTTTTCCCTCATTTTATGTGGTATTCAAATATGAAAGAGCGATTTCGCTCAAAACTTTGGATTTGCGTTCTGTGTTAAGACATGAAAAGTATGTCATTTGCAATCAAAAATGTCATGAAATTGTTCATTTGCATTTAACGGTAACGGTTCAGAGAATGTCAAGGCTGAACTGCTCGGCGCACACACGTTTTCCCCCCTCGCCAAATATGACCCTCTTTACAAAAAGGTTTGAACAGCCCCGAGTTCGAGTCTGCGACTGTGGAAATCGTAAGGCGGTAGCCTAACGTTAGCCTGCAGCGCGGACGACAAAAGCCCGGATTGAAACCACCGGCCGTTTCTCAGATGCCTTTCGGCTTCGGGTGACGGAAAAACAAGCAACGCGCGCATTAAAACCTGGTAATTACCCGTGAAATGTAACGGAGGTAAGCTGTCACTGAGATATCGGCAAGAACGTCCAGGTTTTATCGGAGAGCCGCCCCGATCCGGACACACTGTTTGCATTTCTCTCACACCGTTTTATTGAACCTGAGCGACTGGAAATCAACAGCTCGCCGTGAAGTAGTGATTATCAGTTTGTACCATTCACCAGACACACACACACACACACACACACACATACCGTCGCCAATATAACTTTGCGAGACGATAAAGCTTGTTTGCAAAGAAGGTGTTTCTCTCACACTTTGTTTGAGTTAATCCCGACACGGCGTTTGAAATTCCACGCAAACTTTCCCTTCATCGCCCCGAAGCCTTGTTCGTATGACCCGGCGGTGAAAATGGATTTAACCGAAGGGCGAAAATATCCCGAGACGTCGTGCAGAATGGCGGAAATGCAAACGAGGTCGACAAACAAACCGTCCAAAGCGTGGTTGAGTAATAACAATCCAATTACGGTCATTCATGGAAAAAATGATTTCCATCCCTAAAGTTCAGCTGCAGGATTAGCAGCTTGAAACGCCGCTACGTGCGGAGGGCGACGGTTCTGCGTTTGGTTCGGCGGTTCGTTCAATCGACGTGTGATCGCATGTTTCCGCGTAAATCTGGCTGTACAATATTCCCTTTTTTTGGATTTCCATGCATTATTATTGTGAACACATTGCAAATATGTCTCAAACTCAACGTAGCTGTGAACGTCCATCCTGAGTGCTACACCCGCGTGGAAAGGGCTTGTTTTGAAATCACTAGCCTGATTATCCAACATATCATCAAAATCCCAATCATTACTTTGGAAAGAACGGTAAAACAACAAGGGAGGGTTTCCTCCAGGTCGCGTGCAAAACCTGCAGAAACCTTCCCGATGCACCGAGACGCGCTACAGGTGATGCACCTGTGCGCGCCAAGACGACCAGACTCCCTTAAAAAAAAAAAAACATCCCGTGTCTGCGAGATCAACCCGGTTTGCTTTGTTTTGCGGCCACACGAGACCGTCGTCCGCGTCGTGTCCGGGGACATTTCCCAAAGACTGCTCCACCTACATCGTCTCCTTTTGAGCAAGGTGAGGATGGGGGGGGATGCGTGCGGTGATTGACTGCACAAAAATGAAAATTAAAAATTAAAAAAATATATCAAAAAATATGAAAAAATATATATATATCAAGCGTTTTTTTTTTTCATTTTTTTTTTCATAACAGACAATATCATCAGACATCAGGTGACAGCGTGCAGGTCGGTGCAGCCTGAGCAGACGAGTTGGCAGACAATGGAGGAGCCAGACGTGGAGGAGGGGGGGACGATAGTTGCAGACAGGTTGTTTTTTTTTTTAAACACTAATCCTTCCACGCCACGCACGGCACGACCTACGGCACGGTTACGAGGGTTTTTTGTTTTTTTTGTTTGTTTGTTTGTTTGTTTTTTTTGTTCGAAATCTCATCACGCCGTGATTCCTCTGCGCGTTATCACCGGGGAAATCGGCGGAAAGCAAACAAAAACACGTCTTACCGGGCCGTTCTTCTCCTCCGGTGTTCCCTCTTTCCCTCCTTCTCTCATTCTTTCTTTCTTTTTCTTTCTTTTTCTGTTTTTTTTTTTTCTTCCGCCCGCGGCGTCTCGTGCGTCCGGCGGGCGCGGGAGCTCGCGCCGCACTTCCACGTGCTCGCGCGCTGGCGGGAGAGCGCTCGGGATCCGGCGCGTGACGTCAGGGGCGCGCGAGCGGGGACGCCGGGCTGGTTCGGCGATATGTGATCGATAACAGTATTGATTATGATGATGTTGGTGACGGGAGCGGCAATGCAGCTGCACTCAGGTCCGATGAAGAGGCGTGCAGGTGATATTTGTTTTATTATTTTGGTCTTTTTTTTATTTATTTTTTATTTTATTTTTTTTTTAATCAATAATCAATTACGTAATAGGAAATTGACACGCTTTATGATTCTTCACATTTTTTTAGTTATTCATTGTTTTGGATTGTTTTTGTTTGTTTATAATCAATAATCAAGAACGTAACAATTTGAATTATTTGCCGGTTAGGTTTTTTTTTCTGCCGTTTTCAGAACATTTACACACTTTATTAGACCTCAATTTATGATTCATTTATTTATTTAATTTTTGGTTTGTTTGTTTTGATCAATGATCAATAATCAATAATCGTGTAATGTCTGACAATGCGAATTATTCACAAATTAAGTTTCTTATTCTGCCATTTTCAGCACATTTACACGCTTTATCAGTCCTCAATTTTTGATTCATTTATTTATTTGATACTTGGTTAATTTGTTTTGATCAATGATCAATAATCAATAATCGTGTAATGTCTGACAATGCAAATTATTCCCCGTTTTTTTTTTTCTGCCATTTTCAGCACATTTACACGCTTAATGATTCCTCAATTTTTCATTTGTTATTTTTGTTTGCTGGTTTGTTTCAATCAATAATCAATAATCAATCACATAATGTCTGACAATGTGAATTGTTCACCGATTACGTTTTTTTATTCTGCCATTTTCAGCACATTTACACGCTTTATGATTCCTCACATAATTCATTCATTTATTTATTTCCTTTTTGGTTGGTTTGTTTTGAGCAATAATCAATAATCGTGTAATGTCTGACAATGCGAATAGTTCACCGGTTATGTTTTTTTTTCTCGTACATCTACACACTTCATGATTCCTCACATTTTTATTTATTTATGTATTTTTTTTGCTGGTTTGTTTTGATCAATGATCAATAGTCAATCACGTAACGTCTGACAATGCAAAATTATTCACCGCTTAGGTTTTTTTTTCTGCCATTTTCAGCACATTTACACGCTTTATGATTCTTCACATTTTTATTGATTTATTTTTTGGTTGGTTTGTTTTGATCAATAGTCAATAATCATGTAATGTCTGACAATTTGAATTATTCACCAGTTGTTTTTTTTCTGCCATTTTCAGCACATTTACACACTTTATGATTCCTCAATTTTTTTATATATTGATCTTTTTTTTTTTGCTGGTTTGTTTTAATCAATAATCAATCATCAATCACTGTGCGTCTGACAATGTGAAATTATTCACCGCTTATGTTTTTTTTTTCTGCCATTTTCAGCACATTTACACACTTTGTGATTCTTCACATTCTTATTTTATCTTTTTTTTTCTTACAGTCCATCCTCGGCGACATGATGACATCACAGCGACGATCAGCTGAGAACCCATATGGTTGCCCTCCAGTTCCACAGATAGTGACGTGAAAGGTCGGGTATTGATCCAGGGGTGGGTGGGTGTGGTCGCAGCAGGCTTCTGCAGCTGCCCCCCCACCCCCACCTCCAACTCACCTCTTCTTCAGAGGTCACGCCAAGGAGGCCTGGCCCTGGCTGTTGTGGCATACGCTGCAGAAAGCTGCTCTTCAAATCCAGAGTCCCCCCCCCCGACACTCAGGTAGATTCAATCATGATGATTTACTTTTCTGCGTTGCGGCTAACAAGCGTTTACCTTTCATTTGCATTCAGGCAGATTAGCACCTCCGAGGGGGGGTTGGTTGTGGTGGCATTGTATCCCGTCAATCATTTCATTTTGGGAATTAGCGACACGTGACCCCTCCCTCTCCGGGGAGGTGCTAATCGTGCCGGCGTTGAGGTGTCAGGTGTTTTGCGCTGCAAGAACAAGGACTCTAATCTGAGAAGAAACGTCTTTTTATATCTCAAAAAGAATCTAGGAACAGAATGGAAAAAAAAAACAAAAAAACAAAAACAAACAAAAGGGTCTGAACATCCAGACAACTGAGATCCAAAAATACATTTTCTTAGGAAATATTATATACAAAACATACAAATTCATATTTTAGTGTGGGCCCACAGCCCTATTTTTTTTATATTTTATTAATAAAAATAAAACTTTAAATACTTAATCCACCCATGACTTCAATTGAGGCAGTTTTTAAACATTGAAATCAAACAAGATTCCAAAACAACTTAATCCATTTTTGCATTTGCATGCAACAACTGTACACCCTAAGTCTCCAACTTGCATTTAAAAAAAAAAAATGAAAAAAATGAAAAAAAAAAAAATGAAAAAAAAATGAAAAAACAAAGGCCAGAAAGTCTATGAATTTCGAATCTTCAGGCGCGGGAGCTCTGGAGCTGAGAGAGTCTCTGCCTTAAAAGTTCGCTTCTCCTCCTCAGCTGCTCCTTGAGGGACACCAGTCTCTGTTCGTCCGTCTGCATGCTGTAGATGCATTCGGTGGCCTTCTTCAGGATCACCACCTTGGCCGCCTTCTCGTTGTTGGCCACCTCGGGGATCTCGTCCCGCAGGGCGAAGAAGCTGAGCTTCAGCTCGTTCCTCCGCTGGCGCTCCAGAACGTTATGAGTCCTTCTCTTGTCGTAGTCCTCCGTGTCCGACGTCCGCGGGCTGGAGCACTTGCGGTTGCTGGTGATCTGCTTGAGGACGCGGCTGCCGCCGCCGCCACCGCCACCACCGCCGCCACCGCCGCCGCTCTCCAGCTTCAGCCTCTTGACGGCCGGCTGCTCGTGCCTCATGGATGGATGCGCGGCGTAATTATGCTGGTGGGTGGAGACGTGGCAGCGCTTCAGCACCAGCGGGCTGGGTTGCCTGGCCTCGGCCGGGCCGGGGTCGCACCGCTTCACCGCCTGCCTCTTCTCCACCGTCACCACGTCGATCTCCTCCTCCTCCTCCTCCTGGTCCTCCTCCTCGTCTTCGTCGTCGTCCTCCTCTTCGTCTTCTGCAACACAAAAAAAAAACAAAAAAACCAAAGGTCACACCCTCGCCCCTTGACCTGAAGAAGCACCTCCACCGCCGCCAGCGACCTTCCCGTGACCCGCTAACGCGTCCCAGCCGGAAGAAGAGCGTGCAGAGCATGCAACCTGCAGAGGGATAGTTCCCGGAAGGGTGGAGACCTCCTGCTCACCTGAGTCACTGCAGCTGCTGCTGCTGCTGCTGCTGCCGCTGTTTGGCGGCGTGTCTAGCCGCAGGTCCTTCCCCGGCGGCGGGACGCCCTGCTTAGGCGCGTCCGCCACGGGGTAGGGGAACACCACGGACGGGTCGATGCACTCCGCCGCGGAGGTGTTCAGGTCCTGCAGGTAGCTGCTGTTCATCCTCCAGGCGACGGCGGCGGCGGCGTCCCCGCCGCAGTCCGCCGCGCACTCCTTCCGGGCGGCGTGCAGCGAGGCGAGCCGCTCGGACACCACCTTCTCCAGCTTGGCGGCGGCAGAGAAGCCGCTCCACATGCAGTCCTGGATGATGATGGACTTGAGGAAGGTCTGCGAGTAGTCGGAGTCGCAGATTATGCTCTGGTTGACCGCGTCGTCGCCCAGGAACTCGGTGACCATCTCCAGCTGGTCCGCCGTGGACGGGAAGAGGCTGGAGAGCGACGGCCGGCGGCTGGGCGAGAGGGGAGGGGTCGGCAGCAGCTCGAATTTCTTCCAGATGTCCTCGCTGGGCGCCGGTGGCTGAAGCTGCGGCGTGTAGAAATCCTCTTCCTCCTTGTCGTAGAAGTATGGCTGCAGGGAGTCGTACTCGTAATCGTAGTTTTTACTCGCCAAACTCGAGTGCAGCGGCATGGTGGCTCCGCGGGGGTCCGTCCGTCCGTCCGTCCGTCCGTCCGTCCGTCCAGGCGGCGGGGCGGGGAGGGGGGCTGCAGGCGGAGGAGGGCGGGAGGACACGGGGTGATTAGTGGGATTCGGAGGAGGAGGACGGGAGATCCGGGGAAGAAGAAGAAGAAGAAGAAGAAAGAGGAGAAGAAGAGGGAGAAGAGGAGGTAGGAGGCGGAGGAGGAGCGGGAAATCACATGGTGCCTCCAAAACACCGGTTCCGCAGCAGGTGCGCGGCTGAGAGGACTTAAATAGTGGAAGGCGGGGAGGCGGTGGTGGGTGGGGGGACCCTAGTTTCACCCTCCGCCGCCGGTGACGACAGCTTTTTTTTTTTTTTTTTTTGCGTGACGGGGGTTGTGCCCCCCCCCCCCCCCCCCCCCCCCCCCCCCCCCCCCCCAACAAAAAAAACCCCCCCCCTTCCCTTTCAGGGGGGGGGCGGGCCCGGAAGGCGGGGAACGGCCCAGGGGGGGG